>JABUQX010085488.1:22500-30201 GCA_015478945.1 Trachelipus rathkii
GTGACATTTTCTGTTGTGATGGAATAATTTGTCAGTAATATATTATAAAATAATAATGTATTATTAGTCTCTCTCGTAATTTAACATCAATTATAAATTATACTACTCTACACTTCTAAACTCTATAGAACAAATCCTCCATTGAGGAAGAGTTTAACCCATGTAGCGAATTCTCATTCAATCGAAATTGTTTTCCCACAAATCTTAAGAATTATCAGTAGGGCCTCTGGACGTTTTGCACAATTGTGAAAGTGAATAAGATGGAATAACAAATCAAGATTGACAACCTCCAGTTTATTCGGAGATGCAATATATATATTTTAAATTATATTATATAAAAAATATATAGACAATCCCCTGTGTTTATAACAGATATAATATACATATATATATATAAATATATATTTATATATATATATATATATATATATATATATATTATATATTATATATATAGTATATATATATATATTATATATTATTAATATATATATAATCAGGTGTTGGGTTCAAGTACAATTAGTACTTGTACTTGGTACTTGGCTTAAGTAACATTTTTTTGGAGTTTGTACTTGTCTTGACTTGCCTGGTTAAAAAATCTTAAGCACATTATAAGTCTTCTATGCAAGATACTGGTATACTTAAATTTTGCAAAGTAAACCGTTTCAAAGTTTTTTCACATTTTAACTTGCCAATATTTTTTTTTTTTTTATCATTTTTTCTATCGTTTTGATAATTAATGTTTCTTGTTGTAATTCTAAAATAATTTCAATTTACATATATAAAGTATGTCATTATATATTTAATATATATATATATATAATATATATTATATATATATAATATATATTATAATATTATATATATATATTATATATATATATATATTTTGATGTTGTGGTGGTTGTTTCAATGATTTATGGCTTCGCGTTTTATATATATATAATATATATATATTATATATATATATAATAGCCGAGTAATAATCAAAACGAAATTTGAGCATTTTAAAATTATTTTTTTTAGCTGACCTATTTCGGGTAAGAATCCTTCTTTCCATTTTCAAGAATTAATATAAATATAAATAAAATTTTAAACAATATATTATATAAAGTTCATTAAAGTTAAAATAATAATGAAGTTGAAATAAAAAACCATATAGAATAAATTAATGAATTACAATATATGTGGTTAAGAGTTCATGATTTAAACAAAATCTCAACCCTCAGTAATTAAAAGGAATTAAAATTTAGATTTTTTAAAAATTTATTTTCAAATTTTTAGTTTGAGATGCTAAATATACAAGGATTCTACAACTGAGATCGGGTCCTCCAGTTTGGGCTAATATTCGATAAATATCGTATCCTGTATATGGTCCGTTTTCTGAAGAGAAGAGCATTTTAATAGCTGAAATAGGGGGGAATGATGTAAATGGTCCCTAAGAGATCTATATGAAATACCTTTAATGCTCATCAAATACGTATGAAAGGCTTCATATTATTGTCTTTCCTATGTTAAGTGGGCAATCGCAGTCCTACTGCACTTGTATGATATGTTATGATGAGCAATAAGGTAAAAGGAGTTTATCTTTAAATATAAAATATTTCCCAATTTTGTTTTCCACTCGAAAATATAAATTCTAAATTGAAACTGTATAAAGTTTTGTTTTTAAACCACTTCCAATTTTCCGTCGAATTTCGTAACTGATTTTCCCCAGAAAAGGTAACCTCATATACAATATCCTTAGGAGCTGTTAAATTAGCCTGGGATTTGTCTTTAAATTTTGCTGAAAATAATTTTCGAAAAGTTGAGTCAATTATAACTTCCTGGGAACCCCATTCATCAGAAATTAATGTTTCAGGAAATCAAGTTTCTTTTCTAAAAACTAACATATGACGAAATTTTGTATCCCTTGTCAAAAAGAGTTTTGATTAAAGTTGATTTTAAAAATAAAGAAGGAATGGAAAGAATAAATTTTGTCGTCCAATCCAGTAAAAGTATATAGGCGAGATGATGAGTGATTGATTGGAATTGGAAGTTGTGTAACAAAGCGTTTATGGAGGGTATAGTTTCCGAGGGTTGGAAGGAGGAGCAATAATAGTACTCTTATATAAGGGTAGGTGGGATAAGTAACTGTAGGTATTATAGAGGAATTTAGTTTTATTTGGAAGTGTTGTAGGGAAGATATTATGCTGGTATTTGGTCAAAAGTTAGTTCGTCAAGTGACTGAAGGACTGATTGATGAAGAAACAAGGAGCCTTTAGTAAGGGTAGAGGAAATGTGTTGGATTCCCAATCTTTAAGGGTTGAAAACAAATGATTGGGAAGAGGGAGGAGAGAATAAATTGTATTTAGGTTTTATGGATTTGCAACTGGTGTATAATAGGGATTAATAGGGAAGCTCTATTGGCAGGTGTCAGTCTAGCTATGAATTGATGTTTGGTGGTAAGCCTTCTGAATGGAATCAAAGTTATGTGACTATAGTGAAGCATGTGTAAGAATAAATGGAGTTTGAAAGTAATTGGTTTTAATTAATTAATAGTTGAGTGAGGCAGGGATGTGGCTATGTCTTCTTGGTTATTCAATTGTATATGGATTGGGTTAGGAAAGAAATCAGGGTGGTGGTGGAGATGGAATTTAGGGTATAGGGGTAAATCCGATAGAAGTTGCATAGACGGTGGAAGAGTGAGTGGTGGAGCGGCTGTAGCGCCAACACTATGGTACCTATTTATATTGGCGGATGAATTTTGGTTTTGTGTGCGAATCTGAAAAGATTTGAGAGTTTTGGTAGAGAGATTTGGTAAGGTGTGTAAAAGGAAGGGTTTAAGTAAACGTAGATAAGTGCAAGGTTATGGTTGTAAGTTTGAAGGAGAACGTGGACAATCCTCGTGTGAAGTTATGTTTAGATGGTGAGACATCTGGAAAAAGTTTAAATATTTAAAGATAAATATTTGGATGAAAAGGGAATGGACGATGCAAAGTGTAGTAGTAGGAAAGTTTGTGAATGGCAGGAAAAGGTGGCTGGAGGATGTATAGGGAACTAAGTCTTTGAAGCTGCTCAGTTTATCTCAGGCTGGTAGTAATTGGGGTCTTACATGAGGGTAAGTTGTTGTTATCTGTGTTAATGTAAAGTAGTGAACGTGGCGACTTATGGTCTGGAATAGAGAGGTAATTGATCAAAGTACAATGGCTCAGCTGGAAATCCCTAGGGGTGTGGTTTAGGTGTGAAAAGAATTGATAAAAATTGGGAATGAAAGTATTAGAGGTTTGTGTAGTGTGACAAAGGAGTAAATGAAAGAATAAACGAAAGTACGTTTGAGATGGTTTGATCATGTGGAAGATGGAATGGAAGACTAGTTCGGTTTGGTTAACGGATGTATGGTGGGTGGGTGTGGTGGGAATCGACCGGCTAGGAGACTGCGAAGAAAAATGGTAATGGAGGTCAGTAAGAGGAAATCCGGAGGAGTGAAATGGCGAAGTTTTGGCGAGAGAAGTCAAGAAGGAAGGGTGAAATATTAGATGTGACGGAATGGGAATGCGGTTTTGTGAGGGGGGTATGGTTGTGAGCCCACTTGGGCGAAGGAGTGCCCCCACATCTCGCCGAATGCCTCAATAGTGAGATTTCGTCGGGGTCCCGTGAAGCTCTAGGGTGGATTTTTCTGCCTGCGACGAGTTCTCAACAAACAGGTATAAGGTGAGCGGTAAGGCTGAGCTTTTTTTCGACTTGTGTGTCTTCATTATTCTTCTACTACTTTCTGTTTCCGGTGTGTGCATATGTTCGTACACTTACCCTATCCCTTGGGGAAAAGAAGTGGGTGGTGGTGATGATGATGATGATGATGAATGTGATGAATAAATATATATATATATATTATATTTATATATATATATATATAGTATATATTATATATATATATATATATTATATTATATATATATATATAATATATATATATATATATATATATATGCAAGTTTTCACAGTAAAAGTACTTGTACTTGTACTTGTACTTGTACTTGTACTTGAACCATGTACTTGTACTTGTCTTGTACTTGATCTAGAGTACTGGTACTTGTACTTGTACTTGTACTTGAAACAAATTTTGAGTACTTGTACTTGTACTTGTATTGAACAAAATGTACTTGAACCCAAGCCTGATTTATATATAATTATATAATATATATATTAGTATATATATATATATATATATATATATTGAGATATATATATAATATATTTATATATATATATATATATATATATAATATATATGATTAATATTATATACAGTGGCGGCTCGTGGTTCTTGTGCAAGAGTAGGCAAATCAAGATATGTTATTATAATATATAATATATATTATATTATATAATATATATAATATTAATTATATATTTATAATATATATACTAATTTATTATATATATATATATATATATATATATTAATATATTATATATAATATTGAAAAATTTCATATCTTTTGCACTTACATTTATTTATAAAGAAGATTATATTTTTTTTAAAAATATGACTGGCTAATAGAGTCGGCAGTCAATTACAAGAGGTTGCCTAGACATTAGGAATATAGAGACATTAGTAAGAAGCCACACGGGCCTGTCGAGACTTGGTCCCAGTCAACCCACTTACGCAAACATGTTTCATGCAAATCCATCTAAAGCACCTAGGAGCTTTTGTCAATTACTGTAACTCATCCCACCAATTTAGGCTTAGTCCACATGATATATATATGATACCCGCATCCATCCCCCTATGCTCAGCCAAGTTTGGCTTAGTCAAAACTAAATATTTTATATATAGATACCAAAACCGTCCACATGCATTTATAGAGAACTAAGTTATGGTCCACGCAGTGCAGTCTAACGACTTAACTACTGTAAGACTTAAAAACAGAGAAGCGCCGAACCAATTATCGGATACTGTCCGTTACTAATATATATTATATGAAAATACCATCAACATCATATAACCCAGTGCGCACCCTTTTTTTTTTTATTTTTTTTTTTTTTTTTTATCTGCTTATGTTTTTTGTTGTTTAAAAATGTTGCAATTGTAAGTCACACTCAACAATCGTTCTCCTGTTTGGTCAGACTATTTCCCAAAATTTAAACACCCTATTACTGATTGCCTGTGCCTTTCTATATCAGATGGCATGCTTTCTTCTTAATTTCTTATTATGCCCCCACCTGTCCCTGCTCTACTATGAAAAATTTATTGGTCTCTGTATTAATCAATAGAGTGCAAAATTTTGTAGCTTGTATTAGTCCCCTCTGAGAAATCGGCCGTTTCTACAGAAACTTCCTACTCCTTCAGCTCTCTCATTAGCTCTTTTACCCTCAAATCAGGAAATCATCCTTGTTGCCCTACCTTGGCACTCGCTCTAGCATATCTAAGTTTTCTTTAAATAAGGGGCCTACAAACTTTTGCACAATACTCTATTACTGGCCTACCATAGCTATTATACAGTTTATTTACTTATTACTTCATTGCTCTTGTAAACAACATTGCGATTTATTATGCCCAGCAGTCTTATTAGCTTTATTCTAGCTTCCAAACCACTAATCAGCTACTTTCAAATTATATTGCTTATAATCACACACCTTAAATCTTTTCTATGGTCCACCAGAACCTGCAAGCAATCCCAGCATTTCATGATCTGAAATATAAACTTTATTTGAAGTAACACTAGGTGAAGAACCTTACACACTTTTTCTATTAAAAATTCTATGTTGCCACTTATCTGCCACACCAAGAAGTTTATTCAAATCAATGTTTGAATCTTTAATACATCCTTCACTACTTCCTAACTGTGGTGGCCCACTTTAGTATCAACTGATGCTGCAACTTAGAACCTTGCATTTAAGTCCACTGGTCTAAAATCATTTAATATATGAGGACAATAAGTGGCCCCAGCACTGAACCCTGTGGGACACCACTCTTCACTATTTCCATGAATGATTTATTGCCATTTAGTTGTACAAACACTGTTTTCTATTTCGCAACCCACTCTTTTAATTCCAGACCATGTACTCACTACCACTCATACCACTTGCCATACTTCTTCCATCAGCTATGTGGGGGAACTTATCAAAAGCTTTGCTAAGTCTAAATATAAATATTAACTGGATCTCCTCTGTCAATGCAGTCAGTAAATGTATTCCATAAATTCAAAAAGGTTTGTCTGACTGTACGTGAATTGAGGTACATTTGTTTGTGGGATGCCTACCCTTTATCGTGAAAACCGTGTAGGAGTCATACAATACCCGTTATCTTCTATCTAAATATTTCTCTATATGACCTTCATTAACTTTTTCCAAGAACCTTTACCACCCAGAAAAAAAGAATTTTGGTTAAGCTACTGGCCTATAATTTCCCAAATCTTCCTTGCTACCTCTTATAAATAGGCACATCATATGCTGTTTTCCAGTCTCAATTCTCTGGTACCTCACCAAATGTATAGATCTGGCTAAAAAATCAATACAGGCCTTTGCAATGCTGGTACTACCCTTTTTCAGAATTCTACCATATATACCCCATCAAGGGCCTGCAGCTTTTACCTGGATCAATATGGTCTTATAAACGTTTAATATCTTTTACATCAATTCAAATCTGTAAGTCTATTGTACATCCATACAAGAACATTAGTCTCCGAACTAATTACTATATTTCTCAGTAACACACCTGAAACAAAATAAGACAATTTTTGAAAATGTTGACCAAACTCCTTTATCTGAACTCACTAAATTTTTCCCAATTTTAATTGGACCAATTGTCATTCTACTTATTTATAAAAGTCAAAAAACTTCTTCAGGTTCTTATTACTATATCCTTGCTAAATTATTTTCTGCCTCTTCTCTCTTTGCCTTTCTTATTGAGCTGGTTAGTTCTTTCTATTTTTTCCCCTATAAACGAAAAATATTTTCCTAAAATCCAATCTTCCCTATACTACCCACCTTGAATATTTTAAAACATCTACGCTTTTCATTAATCTATTTTTTCTCTTATCTCTCTATTCCACCAAACAGGTTTTCTCTTCGCCCCCCTAATGGTTTATTTTTAAAACATACTGACTGAATATTCGTTAAAATTGTTTAAATGTTCCCACATGAATAAACAGTTTTGGTCTTTAACCTCTTTATCCCAGTCAGGGCCGGCTTGTACTAAGCATGGTTTAGCTGTACTAAGCATGTCTCGAAATTTGGTGAAATCGCCATTTCGGAAATCGCACTTGGACAATGATATGTTTCTGAATATCTTCCTTATTAACTTGCAATTTGGGCCCAGATATTCCATTCATATTAAATCTAATTATATTAGGTCACAACAGTCCTAAAATTTATTCCTCAACTCTAACTTCATCCACCATACCTTCATCGTTAGTTAATATTAAGTCTAAAAGTGCATCGTGTCTTGGGTTCTTGGACCACCTGGGTCAAAAAGTTATCTAGTATTGACCATTAATGATGCCAGACTACTATGGTCCTATTAGCAAGGAATCCCCAATGCATAGGCTCTCGTATTCAGGAAAATTAAAACTCACCCATTATGATATACCTTTTTTCATTACTAGTGGGGCATGCTGGTCTCAATTCCTTTCATAATTTCAGCGTCTAATTCTGGAGACTCTGGCCAGGAGGTCCTATAATAATTGTCCCCTATTCTAATATGATTTTAAAATTTGT
>JABUQX010085489.1:0-15000 GCA_015478945.1 Trachelipus rathkii
ATAAATAATGACAATTGGATTGGACAATGATATGATGGTGCAGTCACTATGAACAAAAGATTTAGAAGTGTTCAAGCTGTCGATAATATACAGTGGCATTGTTTGTTGTTCATTGTTGTTCAAAGTTATGCGGAGTACTACACAGCAGAAACTTTCTTGGCACGGTGAAAACAACTGGACCCCTTTTTTAGGTAACCAAGGGGAACGCCTATTTTAATGGAAAAATAGGATAGATTTTCACTGGAACAAAATGGACAAAGCTTGCACGATTGTGTGAAACACGTTGGGGTTGAAAGTTAAGATAGATTGTTGCGAATTTCAGAAGTTTTTAAAGCAAGTTGAAGTTTCAGAGGAGTTTGAGATATATCAAGATAATTGAACCTTCTTCATAAACATCAAATCTTATGAATTCGGCAATCACGAGCGAATAGATTATTAATTTAATTATAATTTCAATTTTATTCTACGTCAATCGTCAATTATGTTATACATTACAGTCTCCATCATTAGTAACACCAGCCCTGTGTAGTCTGTTCAAAATTTTTCCGACTCCACTCCGACTCCGACTACACCCTTTTGAAAATTACCGACTCCAACTCCGACTCCGACCTCTTGAAAATTACCGACTCCGACTCCGGCCCGACTCCACCCTTTGAAAATTACCGACTCCGGACTCCGACTCCACCCTCCTTTTGAAAATTACCGACTTTGACTCTGACTCCGACTCCGAATCCACCCTCTTCAAAATTACCCACTCGACTCTGACTCCGACTCCACTCTCTTCAAAAATCCCCGACTCCGACTCCGACTCCATCATTAGTAACAGCCCAGTACTGCTCTTAATCATATTGAAAGTTTGATGTTTGTATAGAAAGATTTTCGCACATAACATCGATGAAAAATTTTCAATCATTTTGGAAGATGAAACAGAACTACTGCTTTTGTGTTAATGAAGAAATGAAAATTGCCACGTGTCATAATCAATGTAAAATGATGAATGAATTTCTTGATGAATGAATTTTCTTGATGAATTTCCAAACCAATTAGATAAAAGTCATAGATAGATCCATACTTGCCAATTTTAGTAAAATAATTCCATCGATATCCATTTAATATTTTACGAAATTTGTAAATAAATTTGATCTTTGCCAGTGGTTCTTAACCTTTTTTGGGTCATGGACCCCTTTAAGGGAGCATATTATTAATCGTTTTGCTAAGAGAGCATAAATAAACATTTTTTTTTATATATAAAAAATAATACAAATATTATTTCTTAATGTATTTTTGAAATTGCTAATCAATGCTAATTTTATTCAATGGTCTAGTTGTTGGTGGTGGCTCAAGAGCTGGAGCCTCAGCCAGCCCGGGACTTTTTTCTGGCATACCCAGTTGGTAAGGGGCGGTCTTTTGACGCCCTTTCGTTTGGAGTACCGTCTCCACTGGGCTCTTCTCTATTGATGGGTGAAGTTTATTCACATACCAGTCCCCTCATTTTTAACTTCTCTGATTCCTTCTAGTCTTAGCGACGACGCCATGCGCACCATCCTTTCATAGGCAATTTCTCACAAACGGCAGATGCCCTCAGAGGAGTTGGGCCACTGCATTCCACCTCCATTGCGTCGCCCTCGCAATACAAGAGGTGCCATTCTCGCATGAATTTTGCGTGAGCATTGAAAATCCCAGATCTCCGCTCGTTGTGGTGCCTCCTTCTTCTCTATATATATATATATATATATAATATATATATATATATATATATATATATATATATATATATATATAGCAGTTATATATATATATATATATATATATATATATATATATATATATATATATATATATTTCAGGATGCCACCACTCACGGGGGCTGAAAGCTCCCTTTTCAAGGAGGGGGTATGAAATAAAATACAGGAAAAGCCCACCTGCCTCCAAGCCTAACGCAAATCTCTCAGGTGAGCGCAGACGTGGGTTTTAAAGAGAGGAAGATTAAATACAGTAGGAAAAACAGAAGATGGCAAGGAGTTCCACAGAACAGAAGTGGCTGGAAAGAAGGAGGCACCACAACGAACGAGTCTGGGATTTTCAATGCTCACGCAAAATTCATGCGAGAGCATGGCACCCCTTGTATTGCGAGGGCGACGCAATGGAGGTGGAATGCGAGTGGCCAACTCCTCTGAGCATCTACCGTTGTAGTACCTATAGAAAAGAGATATGTCCCAACGTCACCCCACATATATATAGGGTCAAGAGAAAAGTAGGGGACAGTTAATTAGTCTCTTAGCTTTAGACTCAACTCTACTAATAGAAGGGTGGAGCCGGAGCCCCCAGATGTGAGAACAGTACTCCAAACAAAGGCGAATAAAGCCCTTATATAACTGGAGTAGTTGTGCAGAAGAAAAAATTCCCGCAACCTGAACAGAACTCCCAGTTTCTTTGAGGCCACCTTAGCAACCGTTATGATATGAGGTTTCCAAGATAATTTTGTTTATGTTCAGACCAAGAATGTTTATGTTGTCAACAGGTGAGACGTTAGAATCGTCGAAAAAAATAGGAAAGTTAGGAGGTGTTTTTGAGAGGGAGATGTAAAGTAGTTGAGTTTTCAAAGAGTTAAATTTCACCACAAGGTTGTGGTGGCCCCACCGGAAATCCCATCCAGGTCGGCAAGAATAGAATCGGAAAGCTGAAGACGAGAGGCAACCTAGATGCAAAAGAGGGAGCAGATTTGAAATGAGTGGAAGAATGGAGAGTTGAGTCATCGGCCTAAGAGTGAACAACAGAGTTAGAAGTACAGCTGAGGAGATCGTTGGATGAAAAGTAAGAATAAAGTTGGAGATAACACAGAACCTTGAGGAACACCACAATTAACAGGAAAGGAGGAAGAAGTCGCTCCATCAAACACAGCCGATATTGAGCGACCGCAGAGAAAAACTTGGACAAGAGTAAGCAAAGAGAAGGAGGAAACCCAAAGGAAGGGAGCTTAGAGAAGACGGTGCATGCCATACTCGATAAAAAAAAGCCTTTGATATCGAGTGCCGCCACTCCAAGACTCCCATAGTCCCTAAGGGCAGAAGACACCATAAATCAGTAAGATAGGATAGTATGTCACCAGTTGACTTCGAGCGTCGAAAGCCATGTACTGATGATATATATATATATATAGGTTTTATTATTATTATTATACATATATATATATCTATATATATATATATATATATATATATATATATATATATATATATAATATATATATTATATATATATATGTATATATTTATATATATATATATTCCAACTTCATACCACCGAAATCTCTCTCTCTCTCTCTGGATATATATATATATATATATATATATATATATATATATATATATATATTATAGGAAAGAGTTATTATTATACATATAGATCTATATATACATATATATATATATATATATATATATATATATATATATATGGCCAAACTAAAGAAAGTACCCGCATGATATCTCTAAAACTGATAGGTACAAGAAAACTAATAACATATATGGAATCAGCGTATGAAATTTGTGTATGAAAAAAAAAAAAAAAGATTTTTATATGCTAATAACATATTGGGAATCAGCGTATAAAGCTTATTATGGGGCTCGAGCTGACGGTGGACAGAGGGGGACGAAGTCCCCCCCGTCGTCCCCCAGGAGGCCGAGAGACCCCGACTCTTTGCATCTTTGCTGTTTACCCTGGGGTATTCTTTTAGTTAAAAAAAAATTTTTTTCATGCAAATTTCATACGCTGATTCCATATATGTTATTAGTTTTCTTGTACCTATCTTACTTAGTTTTAGAGATATCATGGCCCTTCTCTTTAGTTATATATATATATATATATATATATATATATATATATATATATATATATATATATATATATATATATATATATATATATATATATATATATATATATATATATATATATATATATATATATATATATATATAATGCAACAAATTCGAACATCAATATTCTATTATTTCCTCGAGAGGTGTGTGTGTATGAGTGTGTGTGTGTGTAGTGTGTGCGTGTGTGTGTTTGAAGAACAAACAGATAAACTGCGAGAAGAGAAAAGGGATAGAAAGATATTTGAATAATTGAGAGGATAAAGTAATAGGGGAAGAAATCTACAATACACACATTACACACACACACACACACACACACACACACACACACACACACACACAGACAGGCATCGCGAGAATGAAAGATTTAAATCAAATACTCCAATAAATATAAAGACATGTTAAAATATTTTCAATTTTAAGAAAAATGAACGAGAAGACAATTAGAGAGAGAGAGAGAGAGAGAGAGAGAGAGAGAGAGAGAGAGAGAGAGAGAGAGAGAGAGAGAGAGAGAGAGAGACGTGCAAATTTAATTACAATTCAGCTGCGTCAGGTGTTAGTGTTCCGGCATGACGCGCGCGCGCGCTCTTTCAAGACGTAAGTCGAATTTTTTTTGTTTTTATTATTAAGAGAAACGTTTATTTTTTATCATCTCTCTCTCTCTCTCTCTCTCTCTCTCTCTCTCTCTCTCTCTCTCAAGGTTTTTTCTCCTCGTTTTACGTTATTTTTCCATTTTTATTTTCACTTTCGACGTTGCTTCGAGAGACACGCGAAACGTCGGCGTAAATGAATTCGTACTAAGATTAATGACGTAATCCTGTTGCAGACGACACGACCTCTCGTCGTCCCATTAGCACAAACACACACATATATGAATAAATACAAACATATGCCATACATTACGCATTGGTCATCATCATCAATGGAAACGCAGACTGGTACTGTCATAATGTACATACAATTAATAACACACACACTATATATATATATATATATATATATATATATATATATATATATATATATATATATATATATATATATATATATATATATATATATATATATGTGTGTGTGTGTGTGTGTGTGTGTGTGTGTGTGTGTGTGTGTGTGTGTGTGAAGTTGCATTTTAGTTCCGAAAAATTAGGAGACTTTTGAAAGTAGTTTATTTAAAGTAAAAGTTAGATAAATAGGTATTAAATGTAGAAATCGTGGTAGTAAGTAATAAAAATTTCATTAAAAAATTAATAATGAAATTAATATGCATTTATCTTACGTCTGGCAAGGTTCGTACGGCTTCTATTTCTCATCCGGAGTGGACCCTTCGTCCCCCTCTATATCATCCCCCCCGTCTCCTGCTTCGCAGGATACACCTCTCTTCTCGCTGAGTGGCCGTGGTAGGAATTTTTAAAAAAATACTCCAAAAAATTATAATAATAATTGAAATAAACGAAGAATAAAAATAAAAAAAAAAAAAAAATCAAATTCATATTAAATTTCAATAATAATAATTAGGACACTTTTCAAAGTAGTTTCATTAAATATATATTTATTTCAGTTTCCCATTAAAAAACAAAGAGAACTGATAAATTGTTGCCATAAAAAGGTAAGTTTTGTCAGTTATTTCATGAGTGACATATAACTCTTTTCCTATTGGAAAATATAATTAAAATTTTTTTTTTTTAACAAAATACTATGATTTTTAGGTTCAACATATATTTATGAAACTTTTAATCTAAATAAAGTTTTTTGAAAGTCTATAACTTTTCGGCCTTATTATGCAACTTAACCATATATATATATATATATATATATATATATATATATATATATATATATATATATATATATATATATATATATATATATATATATATATATAGATATTTCCTGTGAGTGTGGAGGAAGAATCTCTACAGTACATGTCTATTGTCTTAAATTCTGCTCTGATTCTAGCTTAGATAAAAAAATATATATATTATTATATATAATATAAAAAAAAAAAAATATATATATATATATATATATATATATATATATATATATATATATATATATATATATATATATATATATATATATATATATATATATATATAGTTGAAACATCGTATGCGAACTCTGTCCTTTTTCTTATAAATTTAGCTCTAGCACCGACTCAGCGTCCGACTCCAGCACCGGTATACGGGATTTCTTCTTACTACATCTTCTTTACTCATTAGCCTCTCCTTTCTTTTTTTTATTATTATTATTATTATTATTATTATTATTATTATTATTATTATTATTATTATTATTATTATTATTATTATTATTATTATTATTATTATGCCATACACTTTTTAATTAATATTATTACGCTATACACTATATTCACTGCATTTTAAATTGTTCACAACTATTCACTTAATAAATTAATATTACGCTCTAAAGCGGGTCCCACCCTCGAAATTTGGGATATTAGTCCACAAATACGAATTACCGGACCAAAATACTCATAATGGGAAGACCAAAAAAATAATTACCACTTACTTAAGAAAAATATATATATATATATATATATATATATATATATATATATATATATATATATATATATATATATATTATATATATATATATATATATATATATATATATTATTATTATATATATATATATATATATATAAATATATAATCGATTTTCAATATAATGAAAGTCGTCGATGTATCACACTGAGACTCTGATATATATATATATATATATATATATATATATATATATGTTGTTATTATTATATATGTTAAGTTATATTATTTAGAGTTATTATATATATGTTATATATATATATATATATATATATAGCATATATATATTGGTTATAGTTATAAATATATATATATATATATATATATATATATATATATCATCTCCATATGCTGTATCTATGTGCTTGATGACGAAAGATCGGATTCTCGCGGTGTCAAATTGACAGTGAGAGATAGAAATATTAAGCATAAATAAATATTTTGTTGGTCAGTCTCACGTGCCTCCGTGGCTCAGAGGATTAGGCGAACCGCCGAAAGGTACAGTGACCGTGGGTCGAATCGACGTTCAGAGAATAGAATTTTTAAATATATAAAAAAATATTTAAAGTTAATATGTTAAATACGTAGACCATGAGAGAGCGGGTCGTGACGTCATATTTGTATACTTTCAACTGAATGGTCATGGTGGTCAGGCAATGGTGTGTGGAGGTGTGTGTGTTCGAGTATCCGCAACTAGAACACACAATGAGCGGAATGTAGGCAACGGATCGGCTAGCGTGGGCATGGAGCACGCGGATTCGGAGAGGTCCCACGCACTGGGACCTCAGGGACTCACTTCAGCGAGTTAACGACCACGGGAATCGATCCAGCATCCACTGAAACCAATATAAATATGACATCATACTCAAAAAGACTAGAAAAAGGCTAAGGTACCAGAAAAATGCTAAATACAAAATAAGTATAACAAAAAGTAGCTAAAAAGGCTAAAAAAAGGTTAAGGGGCCAGATTAATACACCAAATAGGCTAGCTCTAGCCTAATAGGCTATACCTAGCATTGAGTGAGGTTTGTTAGTCCTACTACTTAAATGATAAGGTAGGTTTGTAAATGGAACACAATACGCATTATCTCAGTTTGAATATATCTAATTATCTGGCGCTTTTGTTGTTTACTTGCCCCCTAGCGGAAGCATATTGAAGTAGTTACTACGACGTGGAGGAGGAGTTTCGTGACGAAAGGGAGCGGAGCAATGAGACTCTACCTGCAAGTTGTAAACCAATCAGCGGCAGTTGTACATCGTTGCGATTTACCTTAGGGTAAACTAATATTAACTAATGATTTAATCAGGTACATGAACTATTCAAGTTTCAAATATTTTCATATAATTCCTTATTTAACAGTAAAATCTCTCATATTCGGATGATTTAATCTATCGGCAAACAGAAAACAAATAATTTTTTTATATTAAGTAAGCAACGTAATAAGAGCGAATGCGATTGTATAACCTTGCTATTAAAAACATATATATTAATCCTGCCTCTTACATCTCTGTCAGATTTAATTTGTATTTTATTATTACAGTATATATTCTCTGTCATTTTGTTAGTTTATAAATTTCGTATTTGCGGAGTGAAGAGGATGAATTTTAGATTCTAGATTCCAGAGGAGTGGCCATTGTTTTGCACGAATTGAGGATGTGGATGAAGGTGCTGATGTCAGTTCTGATTTACATGCGGTTAATGATATGACCTATCTATCTATCTATCTATCTATCTATCTATCTATCTATCTATCTATCTATCTATCTATAAGGAAACAAATTTATAAAGCAATAGCAATTTGTTTATCTATTTTCTAGACATTTTGCTTTTTGGAGCAGTTGTTACAATTTCTGCAGCTTATTTAATTTTGTATGATCAATTATAGTTTTTAGTGGTACAGTATAAATAAATACTAATTGAAGGGGTAGAGTAATTCAAGGTTTAGTATGCTTACGTAAAGGGTGTTCCTGTTGTTATATATTACATACATTATAGTATATAGCAATGATTTTCACATTTCATCCCTGAAGGTAAAAAGTACGTCAATTTGTCGATTATTTGAGTCAATCAATATTCTTCTTATTTAATATATTCGATATTTATATTTTATTTTAAGCTTACATATAGATAAAAAGTATTTATTAGAATAAAAACTTTACCTTTTTTCACTTTTTATAGCTTTAGATAATTGAAACAACCGCTTATTTGGACCAAATTGTTAGATTTTTGCCTATATGTTTATGCCAGTTTTCATTGGTAAGGTTTTAATGATGCCAATTTATTGATATTCAATAATAATCGCTTTTTTTTCTTTCAAATATTTAAGTGAGTTTAATATATCGATGTATATCGGTGTATATCGATGTGTTGCTAATTTTTGTAAAAATATTTCCTATGAAAATAATATGAAACTATCCAGACTGTTTCAATCCACCAGACTTTCAATATTTATCACCACTCATCTATTTTATAATCCGGTATTTTCGTTTACAGGGTCAGTTGAAAAAATAGGAAGTTTTTAATTTTAAAACTTTTATGTAGCAAATATCTTTAGCAGTCAAAAATATATGCAAGAAACGAAGATATTTTCTTTAAAAAATGAAAAGAAATTAAAACAATAATAATAAAGAATGCAATAATACATCCTAACCGTAATAAAAGTTGTACAACTGAAATGCATACTATGAATCTATGACGAAGAAAATTAATAAAATAAGCAACTCTGCCAGACGCACTACTAAAGAAAACAAAATATTTTTAAATACATTAAATTGATTTAATAATTTTGTATGGAACGTGTCAGAGTACGCTGTCTAGGGAATCCGTCCCCTTTCCCCGGTCCGTAAGTGGTGGATAAATATTTATATTAAATCAAATACGCTTCATATTTTTTCTGTTATAGTATTTGCATATCTAAAGTTCCAAACGTGCTTGCCTATCAAGCGATCTCCTCATCTTCTACTCGTATAGGACCCATGTAAAAGAAAAGAGCCAACCCATAATCTTCACTAACACATAAGACTTTCAAAACACATCTAAACAACATAAAAAAAGGGTTGCTGGACCGAGCAGAAGCCCTGTAGTTTTAAAGATGGAACCGGAGCCGCAACCGCAGCCGCAGCCGGAGTTTGAGCCTGATAATATAAAACGATGGATTCCTAGTCGGAATGATAGACGGCATAAACATTTACCAGAGCAGGAGTCCTTGTTTTAATTTACGCACCCCACTTCACTGCACCATGTACCGCACCGCACCGCATAGCACCTATGAGTATTCCCACCCTATATATTAAAATAGTACAAAACCCCAACGTCATATCCATACTAATTTTATTAAAAAAAACAAAGAACGACGTTATACCAATACACATGCCAACAATCATCATTTACGTGGTTTTATTAATTAGTTGGTGTTATATTTTCTTTATATATATATATATATATATATATATATATATATATATATATATATAGTAGTTAAAAAACACTAAAAAAGTTATATATTAAGGTTTTTATTTAGTTTTTTTTTTTTTATATATATATATATATATATATATATATATATATATATATATATATATATATATATATATATATATATATATATATATATATATATATATATATAGTTATATAGCACTATAAAAATATATATATATATATATATATATATATATATATATATATATATATATATATTATTATAGTTATTATATATACATATATATATATATATATATAATTTATATAATTTGTAGCCAACAAAAATACCGCAGTAGGTTCTTGATCAGGGAAAATTGTTTTGTTTTGCTTTTGTTTTTGTTTTTTGAGAGCGGACCTCACTAACGAAGGGTATATGCCGTCCCTCCAGGTAGACAAAATACTGCCCTTCAGGCTATCACAAGCTCAAGGCAAGTGAATCCACCTGCAAGAGCGCCTGTGATACTCTTCTTCAGGGGAAATTGATTATATGTATTTCCTGACCAAGTGGGATTACGTGTTCGGAGAATATCTAGTCTTGATAGCAAGCCCGAATGCTTCGGCTCAACCCATTTGGATATGCCAGAAGCATGAGTGAGTGAGTGTGGTTTATTGTATATTATAATAAACTGTTATGTTGTATGTGTTGGCTATGTATGCTGTGTGGTTATCGAGAATAGTGTAATTCACTATGCCGTAAATTGTAATTTAATGCCACAGAAAATGCCCCTACTAACGGCAATTTTTTTGTGTCCGTTCAGGTGGGTCGGATTCGAACCTCACTCAAGTGATAATCACCAATGCTCTTAAGAGAGAGAAAGCACTGTTTAAACTGCCTCGAGCATCATGAACTCGTGTATATATATATATATATATATATAAGAGCATATATATATATATATTATATATATTATTATCACATATTAAATGCATAAAAATATTTTATTATTATTATTATTATTATTATTATTATTATTATTATATTAAGTTGATGAAGAAGAAGAAGATATATATATACATATATATGTATGTATATATTATTATTATTATATACATATTATTATATTATTATTATATATTATTAGATATATTATTATTATTATTATACATATTATTATTATTATTATTGTTATATATTAGCAAAGTATATATATTATTAAGATATATTATATGCTATATAGAGCAGCATATACATATATATATATATATATATATATGGTATTATAGCAGTTTCAAATCACCTTTCGAATCACCAAAAATTTTCTAAGTTTTGGATACAAAAACTACGATAGAGGAAAAATTAATAGCAAAATGATTAGATAATAATAATAATAATAATAATAATAACAAGTGGAATAATGGGAACAAAACAAATACATAAAAAAAAAAAAAATATTCCTGAAGATAAAAATAATAATAATAATAATAATAATAATAATACACACACACACACACACACACACACACACACACATTCAAAGACATGATGAATGTCTGGTGCATGTTTCTGTCAATTCTAATAACATGCCAAAATGAAGATAAAAAAAATATTTGGCCAATTTTGTGGCAAAAATACCGTATAACACTAAGTAATAAAAAGAGAGAGAGAGAGAGAGAGAGAGAGAGAGAGAGAGAGAGAGAGAGAGAGAGAGAGAGAGAGAGAGAGAGAGAGAGAGAGAGAGGTGAAGGGGGATATGAGAAAGAGAGAGAGAGAGAGAGAGTGGGAAGGGTGATTATGAGAGTTGATAAATTTGTTTATGAGAGAGAGAGAGAGAGAGAGAGAGAGAGAGAGAGAGAGAGAGAGAGAGAGAGAGAGAGTGAAGTGGGATATGAGAGAGAGAGGAAAAAAAAGAGTTGAAATCGGTTATGAGAGAGAGTGGGAGAGAAATATGAAGAAAAGAGATAGAATTGAAGTCGGATATGAGAGAGAGAGAGGGAGAGATTTGACGTCGGTTATGAGAGAGAGAGAGAGAGAGAGAGAGAGAGAGAGAGAGAGAGAGAGAGAGAGAGAGAGAGAGAGAGAGAGAGAGAGAGAGAGAGAGAGATTTAAATAATAGATATTAACAGAAAAAAAGAAAACGTTAAGATAGATAGATAGATAGATAGATAGATAGATAGATAGATAGATAGATAGATAGATAGATAGATAGATAGATAGATAGAAGGAACGAGAGAGAGCGTTGAAGAAAGACAATGAGATAAAGCAAGAAAGAAAGATGGAGACAGAGTAAGGAGAAAAAGAGTGAGAGAAAGGAAAGAGAAAAATTGGAGAAAATGTTAAATAAAAAATTTAAATGACGAAAGACGAATTGATACAGTAGAATTCATATAATTGGGACAGATCAAGACAAAACGATTTGGCCCAATGAAGCATTTTTTTTAATCATCCGGAAGGCATACAAAATGGACTTAGAAATAAGTTCTTAAAGAAAGGTATATTAATACACGAACGCGGTTTATTGGGACAGAACGAGTGAAGAAGATTTGCCCCAATTAAGGCAGTATCTCAATTATTCAAAACTATACAAAATTAGCTAGAAATAACTCTAAAGAAAGGTAAATTAATGTGCAGTAGAATCTAGTTAATTGAGACACATCCAGACAAGAACAATTTGGCCCAATTAAGCGGTTGTGTCAAAAGCTACATAAATAGAACCTGAAAACCTATGACTTTAGCAGTTAAATTACACATAAATAAAGAGTTATTTTCTGGAGTGACAGATTAGAGAGAAAACGATTTGGCCCAAAAACAAAGCTGTTGTTTCAATTATCTAAAGCTATAAAAATGAAAAAAAGGTAAAGTTTTTAATCTAATAAATACTTTTTATCTATATGTAAGCTTAAAAGGAAAACAAAGAGCGAAATGATAGTTCAGCAACACATATTCACAGACGTATAATAATAAACACCTTGACGTACTCCTTACCATCAATGATGAAATGTACAATTCATTGCTATAATATAAATAATATATATTAACATACAAAGCAGTGGCGTAAATAACGCCCCCGCAGGCCCCGCGGTGCGGGGGGGCGCAGGAGCCTAGAGGGCGCACGGCGGGTAAGAGGGATGAGCACTTTTTCGATGAAAACTCCATAAAGAAAGCTCTTCTCTCTTCTCTATATATTATATATATATATATATATATATATATATAGTTATATATATATATATATATACATATATATTGTAGCATATATATATAGTATATATATATATATATATATATATATATATATATATATATATATATATATATATATATATATATATATATATATATACACGATATTTTTTTAACCCGATATATTGATAGTAAATCTGGAAACTTTCTCAATATTATTGATTTGTTATCCAGGTATGACCCGCTTCTTAAAAGTCATCTGGAGAATGAGAAAAGCAGAACAAAATATATGAGTGCTCCTATTCAGAATGAACTCGTTAGTTTGGCTTCACAACATGTGCTCCGTGACATAATAAATGAAACTCAAGATGCGCCCTTTTTTTCTTTTATTTTAGATACGACCCAAGATATTTCTAAAACTGACCAACTGTCAGTAGTAATAAGATATGTCTGCATCAATTACGATGAAAAGAAGCTTCAAATTAATGAGTCATTCCTGGGATTTATCCCCATAACAAATCAAAAGGCCGAAGGTTTAGAAAGTGAAGTGTGTAAGTTTTTGGAAAGCAATAATTTTTCAATTAAAAAGTGCAGAGGGCAGGGCTATGATGGTGCTACTGTTATGAGTGGGAAGTACATTGGACTGCAGACCAAAATCAAGGGAAAGTCGCCTAATGCAGAGTATGTGCATTGTGCAAATCACAACCTTAACTTAGTCTTGAATGATTCTGTAAAGGAGATTACAGAAATGATTGTTTGTTATGATGTGATTAATGAGATATATGGGTATTTCAGTCAGAGTCTTCCAAGATGGCAATCACTGAAAGAAATTTCTTCAGAAACCTGCATGGTCAACAAAACTGTTAAAAGACTGTGCCCAACTAGATGGTCTTCGAGGTTCGATTGCTTGTTGGCAGTTAAAGTTAATTTCATTTATATTTTGAATTGTTTATCAAAAATCATCCTAACTTCAACAAAGAGCTCTGAAGTAGTTAAGGCGACAGCATTAAGAAGACAAATGTCTACTTTTCACTTCATTTTAATGCTTGTGTTTCAAAGCAAAATTTTGAAAAGTATTAACATCACTTCTAAAACACTCCAAAAATCAGACATATCCCTGGATGAAGCTTCCACTCTTTTAGAAAGGTGTGTCACCAAACTAAACCAGTTGCGGGGAGAGTTTTACAAGCTAGTAAAAGAGGCCCAGGAAATTGCAAGAAGCTGGCAAAGTGAGACTTCATTGCCTACTAGACGCAAAAGCAAAGTGACAAGCTTCTTTGATGAGCTTTTTAAAGATGTTGACTTCATTGATCCTTTGCACAATTTCAGGGTGAGGGTTTTTTACAGAAACATTGATATACTAATAGGCCAAGTGAATCGGAGGTATCAGATATGAGGAAGGTGAAACATGTTTTGCTTTTTGAGCCCTACAGCCCTTACAGAACAAACAGATAAAGAGCTCATGGAGTCTGCTGACAAGTTTTACAAAAATATGAAGCCGACGTGACAAGTTCTTTAGTTACGGAAATTGTCTGCTTCAGAAATGTTGTGGCAAGTGAAATAAAGAAAAGAAAAACGACAAAAATAATACAAGTGGCAGAATATTTGTTGATTGAAAATATGTTGTCTTGTAGTGTGTACACTATAGAAGTGTGTACAGCTTTTATAATGTTTCTGACACTCCCAGTAACTTCATCATCTGCTGAGAGATCTTTTTCAAAATTAAAACTAATAAAAAGTTATTTGAGAAGTACCATGACGACCGTAAGGTTAAGTGAATTGCCTGTACTTAGCATAGAGTATGATCGGGCTCGCGCACTGGACTTGGAGAAATTAGTGCGAACATTTTGTGATGCAAAGAGGCGAAGGGGATTAATGATCATTTAGAAGACTATTAATGTCAAAGTTAAAAAGTAATGACAAATGTTGTATTGTTTATTAGTA
>JABUQX010085489.1:20000-29785 GCA_015478945.1 Trachelipus rathkii
ATTACTGCCAATGTTATTCAGATTACGATCGAAGTGTTCCCTCCCATACCATTGCAATCCATTTCCATCAGATATGAAAATACCATCCCTATTCATTATTACATGAACATTCCCCTTTACTTCTTTTTTTAACCTATTCTGCTCCTTCCCAGAAGAGCTCTCCTATTCCTTTATAAGTTCCATTTATCCTCCATCTTAACTGATTCATTTACCTTTTTTCCTCCTAGTTTGTATAAAATAGATACTTTTGGCCTCATTTTATATATTTATGGCCACCTCCCTTTGGGAATCCTCATCATTGGCTTTTACCCTTATATAAACTATACCTCTCTTCCAATCTTTTAACCGCTTGCATCACCTCTTCATTCCACCACTCACTAGTGGCATTCTTACATCCTACTTTAGCACACCCACATACTATCACTGCTAACATAGGCTTTCTTTATTTGCGTCCAGATTTTTTGTTTCTTCTTGTTGATATTCAAAGGATTTATTTGCAAAATGCTCTCACATACTTTTCCTTATTAACTTGTTCACTTAACTTCTCACTATTAATTCTCCTTCTTTTCTTTCTTATCTCCTTCCTCTCCATCCATTCCTTCTAACTTAATCTTACATAAAACAACGAATTCTCTGATATTCCCATCCCCAACCCCTTCACTGATTTAACCACCATCACATATTTCAACATCCCTTCTTCACCAACACAAAATCAATCATACTTTACACTTTAATGCCATCTCTACATGTCCCAACTCTCGTATACTTATGAATACTCTTATGCCAGAAGAATGTATTACTTACACAAATCTTCCTCCCACAACCCACTTCATCTCCTCACAGAAGCCAATCACCTTCCTACCATTCTAATTTCTCCGGCAACCCCAAAGACACCAGTTATACCATCCCTTTTTTGATCACCTATCCAACAATTTAAGTCATCCAACACAATCAATCTGATGACCCTGCGCACTCCATGCAAAACATCATTCAGATTGTCCCAGAAAGTCACACTCTCCTCAACATCACTTTTAGATGGACCTTATCCAACATAGCTCTGTGACACAGATCACTCATCAAAATCACACCCCTTCTCTCCCCCTCTCATTCCTCTCCACTCTAGGTGCGAAGCATGCACAAGCATTCCTAGGTTATAAATAAGTGGTAGCTGGTCCCAAATCCAACTACCACCTTCCCATTTGTAGCTTCATACGACACGCAGAACATACGCAGTGGAAACTCTCTTCCCTCTCACACCACACAGGGATATATGAAAATAAAGTATTGTCTGTAATAGTAATAGTTTTATGGTATGTATGTGAAACGGCGAGTCTACTCCTGTTCAAGAAGTGTGGATATGAGGGCAAGAGGGACGACCCATTGGGCACGGGAATGTCATAGGATGTACCCTACACCCCAAATGCCCAATGGGAGTTAATCGCATCACTTTGATAGCTCTCTCTCTCTCTCTCTCTCTCTCTCTATATATATATATACTATATATTATATTATATAAATATAATTATACTATATTATATATTATATATAATTATATATATATATATATATAGTATATAATATATATATATATATATATCTATTATATATATAATATGGTCAGCCTAAAGATTGGGCGATGCACATAGTTAAAAAACAACAATAGCTAAGGAAATAAAATGTAATTTTAATTAATCATGGAGAATTTTATTCCATGTAATTAATAAAAATAAAAAATAACGCTTTTGAAAAAATTTTAAATTGTTAAAATGTTGGAAAACTTTATGTATAATTACCGGTTTTCTGACAATAAAAAAAACGAATAATCTCGCGTAACCCGAGTGAGCCGCAAAGGTGCCAATGTTGATGTTTTTCCTTTTTTAACTGAAATGCCCCACGGGTAAACAAGAACTCGATGGCAAGATCGGGGTTCTTGCTACCGGGGACGACGGGGGGGACTTCGTCCCCCTCTGTCCCTCCGTCGGCTCGAAACCCCTAAAAAGGGAATAAAAAAGAACATAACATTTTCTCCAGAGCAGAATATCAATATTTGGCAACTCTTCCTCTCGCACTAAAGCAGCAACATGGAAGGTTGATGAGACGCAACAGGTTGTTATATAGTTTTTTATACTTTTCTCAATAATTAGGTGTTATTAATCAAATATTAGAATAAAATAATTTTTTTTTTTTAAGTTTCTCATCGATGAATTGCTTGCTAAAACATCAAAATGCTATATTTATTTTCCTGTATGGCTGTTATAATTTTGTTAGTAGCGATGCATGATGCTTTCGGAAGGCTGGCTATTATATATATATTATATATATTATATATATATATATAAACCATAATTATATATATATATATATAATATATATATATATATATATATTATTATTATATATATATATAATATAATAATATATATATATATATATATATATATATATATATATATATATATGATATATAATATTATAATTATATATATATATATATATATATAATAAAATATATATATCTATATATTATATATATAGTATATATATATATATATATATATATATATATATATTAATATATAAATATATATAATATTATATATATATATATATATATATATATATATATATGAGTAAAAAAGAGAAGAAAGAACAATATAAATAGAAGAAAATATGAAGAAAGAGAAAAATCACTAACAAATCTGAGTGTACGATGATAATGATTCTGTGAAGAAACACGGAAGAAGAAACTGAGTGAGCTTCAAATGATCAATTTTGAAAGCAAGATGAATCATTTTGAAAAAGATCGACTTTGCATTTTAGCGCAATTATTTCTCAACACTATAAATATAAAATTTAAATTAAAACTTTTATTTAGAAAAAATTGGTGTAAAGCAACAAAAGTGGGAGAAGATGTACTTTTTTTTATTGAAAATTGATGCGCATCAGAATACTAAGTTAGTACAAAATTTACGGTATATTATGGTTAGCATTCTTTATGACATCAAATAGCAGGATGGTTGCTTGGGGCTTGGAACCCCGACAACTTGTCTTTTGTTTTCCTTTGTAAGGCTTTGGATTAGTGTGCTGTTAGGTGATACATTTAACGCCACCTCCCAGCATATATATATATATATATATATATATATATATATATATATATATATAAATCGACATATATATAATATATATATATATATATATATATATATATAATATATATATATATATATATATATATATATATATATATATATATATTAATATATTATATATATATATGGTTGAAGGTTGCATAAAAAGTGGAAAAATCAGGACATTTTTCAAAAGTGTAAATTTTGCTTAACAATAAATGATCTTATTATTTAAATAAAAGTTAGATAAATAATTGTATTGAATATAAAGATCGTGTTTATCAAGTAATCAACATGATGAGTCATAAAATCGCTAAATAACGTTTTGGAACTCAGTAATGTTTTTTTCCGCGCGAAGTTATAATTTCTAGCCTCGTTTATCGGCAAACGCTCGCCGAGGTCGCAGCCACCGTCGTCCCGAAGAGGATCGGTCGTGGAAAAATCTCGCGAGGCGATTAAAAAAAGGGAAGCCCATAGCAGAGAATGAGTGTTTATTAGCTGTATGTTTCTAAATGTGATTCGTCGCCCTTCAGTCCAATAATCGGTTACGACGTCTTTGACCGTTCGTTGGTCTTCGCCGTCGCTCTCCCACCAATATTGTAGTATTCCCGAGTCTTTGGATTTTGATCTATTATTTACTATCCAGCCGCGATTCATTAAAAATTTAAATTCCGTCCCCCTGATCAAATTTAGCAAATTGGAGCACGTCTTTTGAGAAAATATGGCTTCGTAAAGAACACCGACGGTCATGCACGAATGCTCGTTCTCGCACACCGATTTGTGATCAATAAATTTAAACAAATTATTATTATTATTAGTTTTCTTATCGCCGTTCATAGCGGAAAGAATAAAGGAATCCGCGTCACGTTCGAGGTCACGAGCAAGACGTCCGTGATTATAATCCGTTTTAACGAATTCCGCGATGGCCGATGAAAAGAGTTTCACGGTCGTAAATATTCTTTGTCGTATAAGCGTTTTCGCTTTGCAGAAATCGCTGTTCGCCTCATCGATATTTTTGGTGAACACCGAAGCGAAAATATAATCCACATTTTCGACCGAGGGTTCGTAATTAATAATTGCGCTGAGGCAATATTCGAAGGCGTTCAAAAGAATTAGGAGAGGAAATTTTTTACGATTCGGATGAATTGCCACGATCGCCGTAAAATTCGATTTGATGGCGTAATACAGAGGAAAGTAACGTTTTAACAAGTTAATTTTAGTCAATAATTGCGTATATTTATCTTTCCATCGAGATTTATCAACAAAGTCGTAATATCCGTCGTAATCTCCGTCGTTAATTAAAACCGCTCTATCGGTTTTTTGTAAGAGTGTCGAGATACAGTCGGATGTAGAGAAAAGGGGTTTCTCAGAAGAATTTTTATTTCGAGAAAATAGTCCGCAGGGCGGTTTTTCACCTTTCGATCCATTTTTCCATACGCAATATCGAAGCAAAGAGAAAGCTTTTTCGTTATCGCTTTCTTCCGTTAAAGGGCGATTTATTTCATCCTCATCGGTCGAGATAATTATTTTAACGCTCGGTAATCTCAGGTAAGCGTCATCACCGTTAATGATTTTAAATTCCGAGGGAAGGTTTAGAAATTTTTCTTTCGCGTTTTCTTCTGATATGAAAACTTTATACGATCTTAAATTATCGTCCATCAGGTTTCGAACGTCGCGATCGAGAAATTGTCTTTGTCCCAGTGAATGGAGTAGTTTTGTTTCGGACGTTAAAATTTCTCGAACAGTTTTTTGCGGAATAAAAAAGGACGACGACACTGCTGGCCGTCCATTAATTTTCTTCTTTTGATCGCCGAGATCAATCCCCTCCAGATTAGTAATTTGGTCGGATGATATAGCGGTTTCGTTTTTTAATATGCTTATAGTTGCCAACGATAAAGAAAAATTTTCTTCATCCAACGTGTATAGATCTTCGCCGTCCTCTTCCTCTTCATCCTCGTCATAAGGTCGTCTTCGTTCATTTTGTAAAAACAGTATTATATCCAATGACGTCTTCATTGATTCGAAAGGAAGGACAATACCAAAATAATAATAATAATATAATAATAATGATAATAATAACAACATGAAATTTTTATAATAATTTATTTATTAACAAGCGATGAGCTGCGCATTTCTTAACGCAGGCGTAAATGCTTGACTTTAAACGCGGAAAAGACCGCGCAAGACAATCATACGCGCCCATGTAAAAATCATTTAGGTAATTGCGAAGGGATATCGAGAAACAAAATTATCGTATGCTGTATAATTTTGGCGATAAACACCCGCACAAAAATAAACGAATTGTGTCAGCGCTTTGGCATGTTTAGAATTAATAGTATAAAAAAATAATATATAGAATAGAATAGATAAATAGATAGATAATGTCAAAGCATTCCGAAGATATCCTTTAAAATCAAAAAATTCATAAAAAGATAAATAAATAAAAACAAGCCGAGGCTTGCTCCTAACGGAGCAACCTCACCTTGAGCGCGTGCTAACGCACAAGCAAGGGCTCACGCCCCGATAAGTAAACATTTTTACTGCAACATTTTAGTAATAAAACACCTCGGACAAATGGATAAAATATCGGTCCACAAAATGGCAACTTTAAAATTAATAGGAAGAGAAGTTATTCATCTTCCACATACAATCAACGACGAGAGATCCAAATAAATCTAGTTTTTTATAATTATTTGCTTTAAGTATATTAAATATATTCAATTTGGTTATCGATACTATTTAATTATTTATACATCTATCGGCCTACATAATCATAGATGCAACGATCAATATATTTATTTCCATCAGATATACTAATAAAATTTTAAAAGTTTTCACATCGTTTTCCTATTCATCATTAAATACCGTAGGCCTCCTTTAACAAATCTATCGTTCATAGGATCCGCATTACTTTTATTCTTTATATACATCATACAGGATACATTTTTTTGCTTTATGATTCACTGGGAAAATTCCCTTCGAAGGCTTCCACAAGCCACAGCCATGCATAGATCATGTTATGGTCATTATTATTATTATTACATACATACACATACACATTCACATATTATACATACACATACATATTATTATTATTATTAATATTACATAAACATATTATTACATACATAATTTCTTTAGTAGGAATGTAGTTATACTAGTAGTAGTAGTAGTGTAGTAGTAGTAGTAGTAGTAGTAGTGTAGTAGTAGTAGTAGTTAAATATATATCATTTTATTCGGATAATGAATTTTGATAATTCGAACTTTATTAAGATTTAAAGTTATCTCATTCAGAACTCTCTTTGAATAGGTAAAATTAATGGGTAAGCGAGGCGAAGTCCCAAGATAAATATTCAGAATTCTCCAAATTTGTATCACGAATTCAGTCAATTTCATTGAATACATAATCACAATATTCGTCTTCGGATAAAAATTGAGGACAAAGAGAATTATGAGGAAACAAGTAAGAAGTCACGTCAAAGTACCCAAACATTTGAATTAAAAGGGCTTAAAGAATGAGGGTGATATTTAATTAAAGAGACTTTTAAAGACAGCCTCAGGACAAATGGCAATTTTCTGGTGACACCCATTCCATCATCCCTAGCTTTTCTTTGATGGGAAAAATGGACAATCTTTAAAAGGAAGCCCCCCTTACTTACTGTGGTTGCTAGGCTACATAATCATCAGTTGCCAATTTTTTTTAATTATATAGAAAGTTTTATTATGTGTAAGATGTATAGTGTGAAGCGAGAGAAGTTCCAAATGGACATCCTTGAAAGCAACGCTTGCGCTAGGTTGAAGCAAACTGTGCTTGTGAAGCTTGAAAGGAACAACTTTTCCTATCGTAGATCAAAGAAACGTTCCAGCCCGCCCCTAAAAAATATCTTGTAGAAGCAGTGTTGTCCCCTGCTGCCTCAGCCCTTCTTATTTAGAGCAGAGGGATGTTATTTCCATGGTCAATCGTAGTTGAATAGATGTGCTTTTACAGAAGTTGCAAACGATTGCCTGTTTTAAGAATCTCTAGGTGATTGTGTCTATAGTTGGTCAAATTGTTTTCATTATAATTATTTTTGTTTTTGTTTTTTCATGTTATATATATATATATATATATATATATATATATATATATATATATATATATATATATATATATATATATATATATATATATATATATATATATATATATATATATATATATATATATATATAATTGAATGGTTTACTTAATACTATTATAAATTCCACAAGCCTTTTAGTATTTTAACTACGACGTTACAAATATTCCATGCAATCAAAATTTTCCTCTTTTGTAACCGACGCAAGACCTCCAACAAATATTCCCTCATTTTGGCGGCAGTTACCGCCTTCATTGATCCACTGATCTATAATTCTCCACTTGAGACTGATCCTGATCCTGACCATCCTGACCACCTGATCCGATCCTGATATTATTATACATATTATTATTATTAATACATATTATTATTATTATTATTATTATTATTATTATTATGCTATTATTATTATTATTATTATTATTAACTCACTATTCAGACTCAGTCCCATCACCTCCAGTGCCTTAATGTGGACGAGAGTAAGATTTGATGCACATTAAGCACTTTATTTTCATCAGTATCCTGCTCTTGGCAGTTTGGTAACTTCATTTAACCTACGTACCTCCGAGTTTGAACGGTGAAGGCTGTTGCCATAAGTAAATCAAAATCATCAAAAGACTGCTAAACTCCTCGGTTCAAACTTCTCCTCCTCCTTTTCCCTTTTACTGCCTTTGGCTGCTTTAGCAAGTAAGTAGTTGATAAGCTTTTGGTATAGTTAAATTTTTCCACTTCTCATTGCATTTCCCCCGATCTTGTCCTTGAGGAGTAAGAAATTACTCAATAGGACTCCCGCTCACGCATTCCTTCCTCTTCCTGCAACATATCGCTTCCAACAGCAATATGCTATTATTCTCGATGTTCGTGCGCAATTAATTCTTTTATCACTTTTATTAAGTAATGGAAGACAAGGCTTTTGGTCCATACAAATGATGTTGTTGATATGTGTCATGCGACCATCAAGGTTCTTAAGCAGATCTTTTATAGAATCGAATATAGTTCCAGCGAGTAGCACTTGCTGTTTTAAGCTTTGTTCCTAACTCTTTCTTAATTCTAACAGCAGTTGTAGCTTTCCTGTTTTGGGCATTCTACAATACCTGTACTTTGCAAGTGTCTTATTAAATCGATCCTTGACACTAGAGGACCAGCAAGGAACATTTGAAACATCCTTAGTAGCCAAGATGTTTAATGTGTAGGAAATGCAACGGCGATGTTTAGTTAGGCTAAGTGCATCATATTCTTCAAGCAGATTTTCTAGCTGGAGAGGTTTTGTCTGCAGAACCTCTGTGTCACTAACTAATTTGCCCATCTCTTCACGCTTAACCACTATCTCTGCAATCGGTGCCTGTTCTTTTCACCTGAGTCGGTTTGCATCCACCTGAAGTATTGTACAACTGTTATCTGCTGTAATGCATTAACCTTATTTTACACTCCTATAATTTTTCACCACGTTTATTTGAGCATTACCTTTACTGACCTTATGCTCCAATGTAAAATTCACATAACCACATTGGACTGCTTGGTCTGAGAGTTAATCCCCTTCTACACTCAAGAGAGTTTCTCTCTCTCTCTCTCTCTCTCTTCAAAGTATTCAAACTAATCCAGGAACCGTCACCCCAGAAAACCTCTGTTTGTTTTTTCCCCGTAGTCCAGTTGTTCGCGGTTGTGGGCCACATAACTGGCCTACTGATAATGTTGGTTAAATCAGCCTTCATTATTATGTGACATCAAGATCCCTCGTCACTTCTCGAGGAGGTGGAAATCAGAGTTCAGGTAGTACAGGAATTCGACAAAGAACTCTGACTCCACAATGTGAATAGGCCCAATGTCATGTAGCAGAAATCTAGAAACAAAAAATACGACGGCAGTTCATGCCAATGCCGAAACAAACCGCAGCCTGTCCCAAAACCTTTCATGAACGGCCTGGCCACTTTGTCCTGCTGGCCACGTCCAGGTTAACCCGGCACAAAACACCTGTGCCTGCTTCCTCTGCAGCCAAAGCCACCATGGGACCTGAACATGCAACTGATGCCAGCTGGAAAACCACCGTCAGCCCGGCTCCTGCTTTGACCCTCCTTCAATTGCAGTACAGAGCTCCTTGTGCAAAGAAGGATTTTTTGTAAAGAAAGTTACAAAGCTAAAATCCTTATTCATAAATAATATCTGAAATATTTAATGGTTGAAATTTTTAAAACAAAAAGAAATAAAATCAAATAAAAAAGCAAATGAAGCAAAGAATTCCACATGGCAGTGTTTGATTTAATGTCGTGCTGAAGGTTTACATTGGGAGCATTCAATCTTTCCTTGTACATCACTCTATTGCACTCCCTCTTGCTCTTGACAGACCCAAAGTACTGATAAGATGGGGCCATAGGTGCCCCAAGTCATCTTGATGCTTTTTTTCATAGGAAGTACAGGCAGCATCACACTCCAATAATTTAAAGAGTTAGTGGGTGAAGGGCGTAATGAAAAACGGAAGCGTTTCACGATAAAATGCGAAAAAACGGTTAAAACACCCAAAATTGACTGAAACGAACAA
>JABUQX010085490.1:0-10000 GCA_015478945.1 Trachelipus rathkii
ATCGGTAGCCGTTCGATTTCAAATGGTGTTTAGCCCGTTTTCGCATTATCGTGAAACGCTTTCGCGTTTCGTGCGCCGCTTCGAGAGGCCAATTTTGACGGTGTACGTCTCCCATCTTCTGCGAAGTGCCGTGATTTCTTCTGCGCTGCCAAAGCATCTCGCATTGCTCGCCTCTTCATTTCCCGCTAACTACTTACATCTGCGAAAATTTTCCGGCGCTGTTGAGCCCTTGTTCTTCTTCCTCTCCTATTCAACATTCTGTGCGCCATCATGCAAAACTGCGGGCTCTCCCTTCGCTGGTGCTCGGCATCGCACTCCCGACAGCTCAAAACGGCCAAGGCGGTGAAGCGCATGCTCGAGCTTGTCGTCCGCCTTCGAGGGTTCGTGGTCTCCCCCTCGCATGGTGCCCTAGGTGCTTCGGTGGGAGCCTGTGCGAAGGCCACAGAACTCCTGACGCTTGCGCAATGCCGAATCGCGCGGTCCCGCGCATCAGTCTTCGCCTCCAATCTGGCGAGTAAAGAGCATCTTTCCAGGCTGAAATCTTATGAGCTTGCCGCTTGATCCCAGTCGCGCTAGAGGGCATGCCGAAGGCGGCCATCATCGCCCCTTTGGCCTGCAGTACGCCACGCAGTACTCAATTTGAAATTGCGGCTGGAGCTTTGACGCTTCATCGATGACATTCTTAGAGGTCTCCCTTTCCCTTTGCTTGTACAGATGACCTCCTCGTAGCTTCCTCTTCTCGCCGAGGCTTGCTTAGGCAGCATCTGCGTGCGATTTTGCCGGAGGTGGGCAAATGTGGCATGCGTCTCGGCCCAGCCAAGGTATTGTTTTGGTATCTTCTCTTGCCTTTCTGAAGACGCGCTGTTTCGGCCGAGTAGCGTTTGCGTCGCCATTGCGAAGCGCGTGAAGCCCATTCGCGCCTTCCCTGAGCCTGTCTAAAGCAAGCAGTCAGTGCCTCGGCGTAGCAGCTTCTGTCATCGTTTCCTGAAATCGAGCGCTAGTGTTCTTCGACCCCTCACTTCGCTCTCATCCTTGAAGCGCCGAGGCAGTTCTACCAGAAAGTGGAATGGTCAGCCGAAGCTTCTTGCCTTTGAGAAGCTTCCAGCGCTCGCTCCGGCCGCGCTCTTAGTCCGCCCCGGGCTCGGCTCCGGCCCGAGATTCAGTGATGCTGGTGCTATGAGAGTGTTCTCAGCCAACCTTGAGGCCAGGTGTAGTCTCCCTCATGCCTACCTCTTGAGTTGCGACTTCACAGAGCTCGCTGCGGTGCTTTCAGGGAGTTGCTTGCGATAATATCGCCCTCCGTCATTTCCGCTACTTTCTGGAGGTCGTGAGTTCCGCATGCTCGCTGATCGCAGGCCCTTGCCTTCGCTATGGTCTCAGAAGGCAGGCGGCGCTCTCGAAAGCTCGTCGCGAAGTCATGTCGCACACCACCCCTTCGGCCGCGCCCTCGGGGCGGATGTCTCCGGCAGCTTCGCGGCGCTCTCCCGCGCGAACGGAGGCGCTTCCGTGCCCAACATCGGCTACGGCACATGGCAGCGGTGCGAGCTGCCGAGAATCACCGCTTCCGCAGGAGCTCTTCTCAGGCTGGGAGTGGCTCCAGCTCACAGAATGAAAACTTCTGTGCAATATCTCTCGAGTCTCGTCACTAATCTTCTTGTCGTTCATCAAAGCTGTCTTCATCAATCTTCTTTCTTTCCCATCCCACAGCATTGAGCTTCACTTTCAAACTGGTGCTGCCCGGTGTGCCAGCCTGATCTGAAACCTCGATATCAAACAGCCTAATGTCCTTGCTGTCTTCCCTGCCAATGTTCAAGGTCCCGCCGTCACCATGAATCCCCAGCCAGGCAACTTCTGCCACCTCCCTAGTAGCTCGCTTTAGACGTGTCCCGCATCGACATCGTTGAACCTCTACCTCCCTCCCGCGGTAAGAAATGCATTCTGCGTGCGTAGTCGATTTCGCGATGGATGAAGGCTATCCCCCTCTCTGTCGTCAGCGCGGAATCCGTAGCTAAAGCTTTCTTGGCTCATTGAATTTCGCTTTGTGTCATACCGCTTTCTGTCACTGACAGACCAGTGAATACTGAGAATCCTTCTTGTAAGAGGTGATGAATCTTCTTGGTTCGAAATTCACTTTTGACTTCTTTCAATCGAAGGCGAGCGTGGTATTGAACGTTTCACTTGGGTCGGCTGGGGAAGCTGCTCTTCTGGCTCAGTGATCGAGAGGTGGACTGACGCTCTCCCTTTCATAATGCTTGGCATTCGTGGCTGTTAAAGAGGATCTGCGCTGTTCGGCTGCTGGTAGTGTATAGTTCTCCCTCTTCGTGCTCCTAGTGACTCTCATGATCTTCTCCTCCTTCCTGACCGGCCCAGCTTAGCTTATCTGCCGCTGAGGCCTTGGCCAGCTAGTCGTGGGGAATAGGCTCCCTTTCTCGTCCCGCATAGGAGTGCATTCCCTATATCCTGGGGATGTGGAGGTGCGCACCGAGAGTGCATTCCTATGTCCTGAGGTGCTCTTTACTTCATGTCTTCGTCGGTATGGTGGCCACGCCCTTCCAATAAGTATGAATGCTACTGTAATGCTGAAATGCTACGCGATCAATGATGCGCGTGCGAAGTCATTCCGATCGGCCATGGCGCTTTGCTACGAGGCGAAATCCTGCTACAGTACCGACCCTGACGCTTTGCTGTTTAATTTGCCACCGCTGGCTCGTTCTTTAACGCATTCCTTTGCCACCCTGCATCTGCCACTCACGCTACCGCCTCCTGCTCCCTTTTTCCCAGTCCATAACAGCGTATCGCGCCATCGTTGACGGCGCCCGGTACTGACCGGCTCAGGCTTTCCCGCGCGCCCGATCATCGTCGCACTGCCCTCCCTTTCCAGCTTTCAGTGCCGCCACCAGCGAATTCCACACCAGGCTGCTCTGCGAGCGCGTGCGAATGTTCGGCTTCGCGTAATCCCGCCCTTTCGCAATCTGAAATCTGTCAGGCTTCATCCCAACCACAACTGGGCTTATCGAAGCGAAATGAAGGCATATACTGATAATGACGCGCTACCTGATAAGTTATCGACCCTTTAACTATGAAAGTATATATTACGCTACTCAGGTAATAATCAAACGAGTATTGTAAGGTAATTGCAGTAATGGCGTAATTTCGGGCAGGCAATTGCGATTGTCGGCATTCTTTGGTTTAATTATGATGCATAGACAGCTTTCGTAACGGACGCCGCCGATATCGTCTCTGCTATTTTTTGCCAAATTTTGTATTTATTCGAGCGCTGGTACCATTTTTATGAAAAGCATTTGTGCCAAATCTGTATTAGTCTTGGGAATTATACACTGTAGGCTCCAGCGTAGCCACGCTTTGGTATTTTTCTTGCAGAAATGGTATGAAATGTGACTTACTCGCAACTAACTGAAGCCTTGCAGAGCCGACAAATATATATATACATATATATATATATATATATATATATATATATATATATACATAACTATGTATGCTGCTGTATATATATATATATATGTATATATATATATATATATATATATATATATATATATATATATATATCTTCTCGCCTTATATATATAATGTGTAATTTATACTTTATATATTTGTGTATGTTTTCTAAGAGAAACACGGCCCGAGCCCCATGAAAGCCTAGAGCTCTTACCATTGCCGCCGAGGCCCGCAGCGAGAGTCACAAGAGCATACTTTGCTAATGGCAAGCATGTTTCCATCCCTGTCGCGCTGAAAAGAACCGCTGCAATAAATTTTAATGGCTGAAGTTTTGCGCTAGGAAATATTTCTAATAACGTACTATCCATCAGCTAGTAGAGACATGCGCGTGATAAAATCTGCGCATGTGAGTAATAACTTGTATTAGCAGACGGACTCAAATATTAATCCTCGTCTCATAGCAGGGAATGCACTTCCCAGATCTGATTTTGGCAAATTTGTAGTAGCACTGGAGTGGTACGCGTGAGTAAATGTATTTTAATGTATGCCTTAAATTAACCTGTGTTGAGAGGCTGCAATAGAAATGTCAAAACTAAATGCATGAAACATTAAATGCCCCATTAAATAGGAGTAGAGGTGAATGGATTTTTGGGTGAGGTCGCTGGAGCAGTTCAAGTATGCTAGTATCTTACTCGCTCATAAAGTAAGAACTATTGCCCATTATAAAAACTTAATTATATCTTCTCCCATATATCTGCTTCTATTGCTTATTGCAAAGTATTTATTTGAGATATAAAGGCTTATTAGTATATATGATGTATATTAGTTTAGTGGAGTATATTTACGTCCCCGTGGTATAATTGACCAGAATTTTCGCGAAAGAAATTGGGGGTTTCGCTACAAATTCAAATGATCTATTTATTAGCATTTGTTAAAAATCAAGTAATAAAAATGTAAAGGGTATTTGAGTGAAATTGTAATTTTTCGCTGCTCAGCCTTTATCTGACCTGCCTCTATTCTCTTTATCTCTTACTCAAACAATTTATTAGTTTAAATTTAATGTAATTGCTAAGTTGTCTCTCAAAGCTATGTGATCTAGGGAGCTGAGAGGAACTTCCTCAAGGAATGAAAATCTTTGAAGAAACCAGAAGCTCGTGGTAGGGCTTACGTGGTCTTATAATTGGTATATATTAATTACTGAATTTAATGTCAAAGACTTTTTTGCTTAATTTAATCTGCTACAAGGTGAAATTTTCGTCGGTATTATTATTCTATGTGAGTCTCGGCGAGCGAGTTTGTTGCAGAGTTCTTGATAACTCATTGTCCCATCGGTATGAATTGTAATCAGGCTGTATAAGGGCTTATAACCAATTCAGTGTTTTGTGTGTGTGGTATAATCAATTAAAAATTAAAGTTAATTGAACTTAATATGAAAATATTAGATACAGTGAAATGCAATAGGCCCTATCAGAGGCAGCCCTTAGGCATTATTAATTTGAATATAGTGGAGGTATTATTTAATTCAATTTGGTGAGAGTTGAGAAACTTGTTGCGTCATTGCTAGCCATTCCCTATCGGTGTTTTCTAAAGAAAATTCAGGCTCGAGCTTAGGCCTAGGTCATTTTCGGCCTCAGAAATTACTCCTTTGCAGTGCTCTGGGCCTTTTTCGAAAATTCAGATCAAAATGAAAATCAGCTGGTGGTAGGCCGTATCTCATTTTTCCTCGAAATTCCAATTTCGAGGATTAGGCATTTGTAAGTCTAAAATCCTTTCAAGCTTCAAATTTTTATCTAATGGGCTTTTCAGAAATTCAAGATCGAGTAATTTATTTATTAGGTAGTCTGTCTTTCATTATTAACTCACTCAGTTTCATTTGTCCTTGGAGTCATTCTGGCCGAAATTTCGGCAGTAGCACGGCGAGATGCCAGTCCCTTCTGAAAGAAAAATCTAAGCCTATAATTGACCATTTCGTCCTCAGGAAGCTATAGTGAATGTATCTGGTGAATGAAAATGGACGTATAATAAATAAAATGAAAGAATGAATTTAATACTAATTTTAAAATTGAGTCCTCCCTGTTGTTTGAGAGGTGGAAATATTTTAAGTATTTATTGATAATGAAGTTGACTCCTCATTCACGAGTTTTATGTGGGGGAGTTGGTCAGTGGGTGGTGCAAAGGTAAAGGGTCGAAATTCACCTCGAAAGTAGCTGCTCTCATTGAGTGATCTAGTGTAGAAGGCTATGAGTGTGAGTTTCTTTGAGCAGTAGAGCTGATAAATTTAACATAAATTCATTTAATTAGAGATTCACTTAATTGCAAGGAAAATTAGAGTAGTCAGTGGCTCTTTAGCAAAAATGAAATTAAAGGGATAGCAAATGTATATAAACATATATATATATGGTGACAATAATTATGTAATGGGCTCTTGAACTTTTAGATGAGGGAGTTTTTAGACGTGAAATTTCTCATTGATAGAGTATTAGAAAGTAATCAAACAAAATATGGTATTGACGTATGTGCGACAGGGTTTGCTTAAGGTGATATCCAGCATTGTATATGAAACTTTGAGGGTATAGCCTCACTTATATCTTGAGAAGTCAGAATTGGTGGTGGCAGTACGTAGTTTTGTCAGGTACTTACAATTTTGAGAAATTGCTCATGATTAATCGCCGGTGCCTGATTTGCGTCAGAGTATTTGGCGGCTGCCCAGTAGAGTTTTCAAGGAAATGGTTGTAACGTCGTCGTAGTAAAAGTCAGTACAGGTAAGTCCTCCCCCATGTCTTTGGCCCAATTTTAATATAAATCACTTCAAAGAATAAACCTAGTATCAATTTAAAGTGAGGCGAAAGTGAGACAAATGGAGTCATAAGAATTTGTCGAAAGGCCCACAGGCCTTTAATGAAAGCCTAAACTCGTACTAATGAGAGTTGGTGAAGAGTAGAAACTATAAGCCAGTATTGATTCTTCCACTTCCAAAATCAAAGGTTATTCGAGCATGTAAGTTTTGTTCGTCCCAAAGTCATGTGATGACCAATTGCAGTGTTTATCAAACCTGTATTTGAGAATTAAAAGGTGTCATGAGATAAATCTATGCAGCAAATGTTGAGCTCTAATATTAAGAGTAAAGGAAGTAATATAAAGTAGTAAAATACGTAAGTCTGCCAAATTTGTTAATTGGCTAGAGGCTTTTGGTCAGCAGTGAGTTCTGGTAGTTATTTAGTTAAATTGATAGGTGAAATTGTAGAGGTAAAGAAAATAAGTAGAGGTGATAAAGGGGTGAAAGTACAATTGCCTACTAACCTTTACATTACAATTAAAGGTATTCCATAAACAAATAAATAGGGCCATATTAATTACAGTGAAACTATGGTGTTTTTGGCGTTTGGTGAATTCTTGTAATTATACTTAATACCCACGAGACAATAGTGTACTAAATGTATAAAGTAATATAAATTGATGCTGTGGCTTTATATCTGCGTAAATACTTAGTAACTAAAAATAAAAATAAATTAGATGAATATAAGTAAAAATATATATATATAATGAATTTTATATCCTAAAATAAACTATAAATAAACAAAATAGAAGATATATATGTGAAGTATATAATAGTTTTTAGTCCTCCCGCTGAAAGTATAATCAAAAATATTATGATCAAAAGAAGTAAATTTATAAATCAGATAAAGTCTTTAATGAAATTCTGACGCTCAAACAAACATTGTCTGAGGGTCTTTTGACTGAGGCCAGGCTGAGGGCCGATTCTGTTGAGAGTCGAAGTGGGAATGAGCCCAACACTGAGGGTGGTTGTACATCTGCAATAGCGAATATCCGCTGTACTTTGAAATGGCCCGAATTTGAATTTGTGAGGTTATCCGGCTTGATCCGTGCTCATTGTTTGACCAAATACGGGTGGCGAGATCGCTGCTTGCCTCGGCATCAGTTCTCCGCTGGGGACGAGTGGAGTGATAGATAGCTCAGTGGGTGGGGGTAATGATGGGAATGGTGACGGATTTGATCATCTCTCTTTTGATAACGCGCTCCACAATCTGCATTGTCGTCCATAATAGTAATTCGAACTCCTTAAAGGAAGCCGAGGGGTCTAGGCTTGTGGGTATTATCGAACTAATATCTCCAGCCTTAATTCTGTTGGTCCGCTCTGGATAGAAATTTCTACTTGTCTGGCATAAATTGTAAAATAGTATATATGTAATTCTGAAGTCTCCAGGAAGCTCTTCCTTGAGGTGATTGAGAGTTGTGGCTGATCTGTTGTGAGGAAGTTTTCCGCTCAATGAAGTGAAACTTCATTGAAATATGAGAGTTTGAGTACTTATGAGAGCTTCAAATTTGGGCTTGTAACTTCAATCGTATCTGATGACCTACTATAAATTTAAAATGCTGAGTAATAGCAGTAGTATTTAATGCTTTTATTAACGGTGAATAGGTAAAGTACTTGCCTATAATTTTATAAGAAGACATCCCTTAGCTATTCCATATCCATTCCCAAACAATCCCATATTAGAATGAGTGAGGCTCTGTAATGTTTGATATTGTGTGCATGTTCCCGAGGCTTATGGCCCGAGCAATTCCCAGCATTATGTACCTTCCTTGCTGTTTGAGAAATTTCTTGCGTATCTAGTACGCAAGTGAATGTATGTATATATTTGTGAAACGATGATAGAAATAAAGAGGTGATGAACATATCTGAAGACATCCAACGTAAGTGGAATCTGATATTAGAGCATGTAAAATTAATGGGTAACATTTTGAAGCCACTTATCATTAATCTATGACGAAGGTAGCCTGTGAGTCGAGCCAGTAATAGCAAGGGCGCGCAGTGGCTCTATGATGAAGATAGTCATTTAGATATTTAAAAGTATATTATTAAATTTTAGCTATCGGTCGTGAGGCATTCTTTGCCGTACCCTTATGGCCTTGTGTCCGAGAAGCCGTGAGCTCTGATAGAAGTGATAGTGGTTTGACAACGCAGGTATTTGACATCTAGAAGTAATCTCTTGTAATTGGTAGTGAGGTAGTGATCGCGCCCAGAGAATTGGTTATCTGTCATCATTATGTAAAGTGTGCTGGCAATTCTACTGGGTAGATGAAACACTATGTCTAGATAAATTAAATTGATTGACCAGCCAGTGAGTACATGCTTTTTAGAATTTTGAAGTAATATCTCATGAAAACAATGTTGTTGCTGATATCTTCAAACTAATAGAGATTGGAAGCTTTCTGATCGCAATCTTCGTCGGCCCTTTACTTTCTGCTAGTAATTTGAGAATATTTTGAAATTGCTATCAGAGTTAAGCAATTGAAGTAGTGCAAAGGAAGTAGCGAGGCTTGAAGAGTAATGACCCTGAGTGTGTGATATTGTAAAAATCTTCCTTATTAATATGAATAGTATTTAAATTTAACTAATAGGCTGTGAGATTGATCTGAGAGAAGTCAGAAGATACTAATAATATAATAATAATTGAAAAGTAAATTTGTAACCTCAGTAAGTCAGTCTGCTGGAGTTTCGGCCGGTATTGAGTATAAGAAGCATAAATAGATGCTGTACTCTAGCTCAATTTTATTTTGGTGGTAAATTTCTTATGAAGCTGTATTGCAAAGAAATATTTTATTACAACTTTCCAGACGAGAGCCATGAGAACCAATTTGAGCATCTGCAAAGGCCTTTGTAACTTTGGAGCTGCCATATTGAAATTGCAGTAATGTTGCTTTGTGCATGAAAATTAAAACCCAGACCAACCCAACTCCAGGGGCCAGGAAGCCCTGAATTTGAGAAGTACGCCTGTACTGAAAATAAACAGGCCTGGCCCTATATATAAGTACAAGGCCATAATAGAATGTTGAAGCATCCCATAAAGGAAATCGAAATATAAAGAGATTTAAAGAAGAAGTGAAAGCGCGCCTTTCATTTCAGTATTGTAATTTATTTAAAATCTGGGCATGAGAGGCCGAGAGCTAGCAAAGGCATCGGCCGAGGGCCTTTCATCCCGGTGAGGAAGCTGGCACCTTGTAATTTCCTGGTAATGGCCGACCTACTGAAATTGCAGTAAGTATTTAAGATCAAAAGCCTTGGGCACAGTGAGTAACAATCAATCACTTTGGTATTTGCGTCGGCATTGCTGAAACTTTGCTTTGGTTTTGGCCTATCAAATGAGAGGAGTAAAATATCCAAGAACCTTATCTTCCGATTCCTGATGTTGAACTGTGCCCTGCCTCCATGTGGCTCTCAGTGTCACATTAATGGGGAGTCCAGCTTCTAAAGATGAAGCCATATCACCATTAGTTTGTTGTGCATTCAGCAGTAGTTGCTTCGAAATGTTGTAGATCATTGCCGCTAATAATTAAATTATCAATAAAAGTATTGTCGAATCTAGTATGCTATCATCCTTATAAGGCCAAACATGATAACTTGATAATATAGTGGTAAAAATGAAGATATAGGCGAAATTCGATCGGTCTGATGTCGATGACAGGGAGCTTCTTTGATCCAATGGAATTTGACCTTCGGACTTGCGAATCTTCA
>JABUQX010085490.1:15000-17500 GCA_015478945.1 Trachelipus rathkii
GAATGATGGAGAATTGGAGGTGAGTGGAGGGTGCCCTACCCTTATTATATGCGGATTGATTTTTATGTTTTTTTGTGGTGAATATGAAAGAGAGTTTGAGAGGATTGGTAAAAAGATTTGGGCAAGCTGTGTAAAAGGAGGGGTTTTGAAAGTAATTACGTTAGATTATAATGTAAGCGTTATGTTGTGAGTGAGGAAGAGTCCTCGGTGTGAATGTTAAATGTTGGGATGTGTAGCAGCTGGAACAAGTGTTCTGAGTAGTTTTTAAATATTAAGAATATATGTTGGATGAAAATGGGACGGTATGATGCAGTAAGTGTAGTAGGTAAAGTTGGTGGATGGCAGGAAGGTGCTAGTGCAATTAAAATTACGTTGTGGATGCAAAAAGGGACTAAGTTTTTGAATGCGGCTAGCGGTTTACATGAGGGTATGTTGTTGCCTGTTTTACATGTTAAGTATGAGACCTATGGTCCTGGAATAAAAGAGGTAAATGATCTAAGTTCAATGTTGTCCAGATTGGACAATCTTAAGGGAGGTGAAATAGTATGTGAGAAGAAATTGATAAAATGAGGAATGATACGTATTAGAGAAGTTAAATGTGGCTGTGATAGAAAAGGTTTAGATGAGAGAATAAAATGAAAGTACGTTTTGAGATGGTTTGGTTCCATCCGTGGAAAGGATGATGATGTATGCGGGTTGGTTAAACGGATGTATAGGTGGGTTGATAAGTGTGTTGGGAATCGACTGGCTGGGGAACTGAAGAAAAGTGGGACAGAGTCAGTAAAAGGAATGTTTGGGGAGAAGAATGTGAGTGTTTGGCAGAGGGTGAGAATAAGGTGCATAATTAGGAAGTGTAATTGCTTGGGTTTTCTGTGAAAGGGGTATGGTTGTGTCACCACGGTGGGCCAGGGGATGAACCATACACTTGACGATATGCCATACGTGAGGGTCGCGTCGCGGAAATCCCCGTGAAACCTAGGATGTGATTTTATGACTGAGCGACAGAGTTCTCACCTAATCAGAGTTAAAAGAGGGGCAGGTAATAAGGCTGGGCTTTCTTTTCGACTTATGTCATATTCTTCTACTACTATTCTTTTTCCGGTGCATGCTTCGCACTTAACCCCCAGTCTTGGGGATAAAAAAAGGTGGATGATGATGATGAATAATGATATATATTAGATAATATTAAATTAATATTTAATATATATATATATATATTATTATTTAATATTTATTTTACATTTATAAAGTTTTCATATAAATTTTATAAAATCTTTTAATATTTTTATATTAATAGTATATATATATATATATATATATATTGACCCTTGATCCGTTCAATGGTGCAGATTAAATTGTTTTTTTTTTCATATTATTAGTAGTTATGAAACTAAATTAATTAAGATGTGAACAAGAAAGATACGAAAATATGATAAACTTTTAAAATTAATTGATAAAGTAAGCCAAACGTTTGATTTTAGGCATGAGAAGTAAACGGATTTTAGTACTTCCGAGTTGAAAAGAATTCAAGAGTAGGTGTTAAATATATTTAATGTTCTTAGGGGAGTTAAAATTACGTTCCCAGTATTGGGCTTTGTTTTCAAATATAGATTTTGTGTATACAAACTGCAACACTAGCCTTATGAACGGCGGATGCAGTAAACAAACCAAACCTATTAGTTGATCGACCGCATGAAAGTAATTTTCTGACCTAACCTACATGAATCAACTTTGCCGTAACAGTTTCTTTTGTTTTCGGGTAAGAATTTTGCACTACAGAAAATATCTCGAGACGATATATTAGAAATTCATGAAACTCGGTATTAATATATTTCAAATGTCTCACTTTTTTTTTTTAAATTATTTTAAAATTTTTTTGATCACTTTATATCACAATGAAAATTTTTGTAGTATCATATAAAAACAATAATGAAAAATAAAAAAATTTAATCTGCACCTTAAAAAGGGAATATCAAAAGGGACCGCTATAATATATATTATATATATATATATGATATATATATATAATATATATATAATATATATATATTAATAAATATTTACTATATAATATATATATATTTATAGTATATATAATATATAAAATATTATATATATATATATAATATATATATATATAATATATAACAAATATATATGTTCATTATACCCCTAAATTATTTCACTAATTAAAAATCCACTTCTATATCTTTATTACATAATCTATATATAATTGCACAGTACAAAAAATAATAATAAATCTTTCTCCTTAACGCTTCCAAGCTTTCGTGGAGGCACTCCCTCCACCTCTGTCCGGGATCGTCAGTAGAGAAAGACAAGAATGGTGATCGGTAAATCCATCATCAGTTTCGCGGCGGTTGGTTTGCGACTTCCAAATTTCTATCTCTTTCCAGTTTGAGTTTTAATCTCGCGCATGACACGGATGATTTTAAGTTTTCATTTATAGCTTCGTCTATGAAGTAGTTCCCTCTGTCTCTGT
>JABUQX010085491.1:0-34971 GCA_015478945.1 Trachelipus rathkii
AATTTCCAATCATTTCTTTGTTTTTACGTTTGATACTTCAAGTAGGGTTCTAAGGTCGAGTGAGACCGAATTTAAGTCTGATAAAACCGTCTTTTTGAATGTTTAGCTCCCACAAAGGGGCTTTTTGGAATCTAGAAGGTTTTAAATGAGCGGTAGATCATTTTTGATGATTCAATCGATTTATAGTCATCGATTACCCGTATATCAATGTTTAAATCTCTTTCTACATGCTCTGGTTGGCATTAAGCACTGAAAATATACATAAACGAAAAAGAAAAAAATAATTAACAATAAAACAATATCGAAATTAATCGCAAAAGTACAAATAGATAGTCAACCCACTTTTGGAAACGAGTTAGCTCATTCTTATCAGCTTAGTCTGATAAGAATTGATATAGAACACGTGTTTAGGTAGAAGTTAATTTATTTTCATTGTTATTCCGTAATATTTTTTATACCGCGCGGCACAATGCGCCATACACACACACACACACACACACCACACACACACACACACACACACACACCAACACAGCACCCTTTCGGCTAAGAAGAAAAGGGGTTTTCCTTCAACTTGGAATATAATCTATGGATGTGGATAAACTGATCATACGTGGTTTTGATGACCTAGGTCACCCCTAAGCGTGCTACCCTTTACGCAAGGTCAAATTCGTCCTAGAAACCATGTTAGGGCTTAACGTATCGTAGTCAAATTTGGATGTGAGCTATATAACGTATATCTCTCGAGACAGGATGTACTCCCTCTGCATCCCCCCGATAAGGTTGACGCTGCCCCCTAAAAAATTAAAATGAATCTTAGAAGACTGAAACTTGATGACAGGATAGAGGAGTCGGAATCGGAAGACCGAGTGAGTTGGGATTTCGGCGGAGTCCAGGGACCCCACCGGAGGAGGGTCTCAGTTTGAAAAAAAAGAAAAATAAATTGAATGTAAAACAGAAGAAGAAGAAGAAGAAAAAAAGAAGAATTGAGTAGAAGAAGGATGAACGAGGAAGAAGAAGAGAAGAAGAACGAGGAAGGAGAGTAGGTGAAGATTCAGAGTTTGTTAGTGCACCGGTGCTGGAGCCGATGCTGTGCCGAGTTAATAAAACATTCGTATAACAACAATATTGATGTCTTCTATATGATGTTATTGAGTCTGTAGATTTGGAAAATAATGGTTTCAGAACCATCAAAAAAAAATAAATAAATAAAAAATAAATTGAAATTTCATTAAAAATTGTTTTTAAAAAAATTACGTTTTTACAAACCCTAAATCAGTAAAACACTAAATCCAAACCACCATCCAGCCACCATCCTGCCACCATCCTGTTCATCCTTGATCTATTATTCTATTGATTCAATCCATAATTTCGAGTATCATTTTGATAAACAAACATAAAATCAAGTTCTATATACAAAGATCAAACATATATGCTGACTAACAATTTCCCATTAATAAAGCTTACTTAGCATCAATTCTGAACTATGAATATAACCCACAAACGACAAAACCTAGCCCATCTTAAATCAGTAATAAGATTTAACTTAACAAAGTTTCACACTTAATACCAGTAAAGTAACTTACATAACATCCAAAAACGCCGTACACTTATTCATACTTTTCGAGCATTGTTTCTAACATAAGCAATGTTATTCTACATAACGGTAATATTTAACAAAAATTTTACCAGTAACCTTGTGTAATTATCATACAGACCAGCGATAAGTATGCTAACGTAGCAAAGTTTCATATAAAAAGCCAGCATAGACATTACCAGAACTAAGCAATATTAAATATACAACGACAGATCCGACACATTCTTACGGCAAGAATAAACTTGCTAACATTACACAACGAATCCAAACTTACAACAGTAAATTGTAACCTAACAAGTATCTACACAAAAACATAATCCATTATACTTTATCAAACATGATCTCCCAAATGTACAATTTAATTTTACATTAACATATAATAATTAACAAATAAAATTATAATATTTTACCTAACCAGCATAATACCTAATGGTAAAGACAAACAAAGTAAATTTTACCCTCTGTAAAGGCTAAACTATGAATATTACATACTTAACACATACCACACACACACACACACACACACACACACACACACACACCACACACACACACACACACCACACACACACACAAAACAAGCCAGACGATATAAGCACCAATCATCATCACATGTAGTCAATAAATCGAAACATACAGAAGTAAGAACAACGTTTTCGTATTTTATAACATATAATGTCATGAAAAAATATATATATATAAATACTATAAAAAAATAAAATACATTAAAATTATAAGTTTATTTTAAATATATAATTCATCTGATCAGCGACATCTAGAGATTCAAGTGGGTAAGCTCTGTATCATATCTCTCTAAGATCAAACAATCTTGAAAAGTAAGTATAAATGCCCTCAGCAACACTATAACCATTTTTTGCGTATGCACGATTTCACAGCATCATTTTTGTCATTACAAGAGAGAAGTAAACGTATCAACATCATAGTTATTAACGCACTCCTGTATACTAATTATACGTGGAAACCATATGTTCGCGTAAAATATCCCAGATTTAGCATCATGTGCTATATTGTTATTAAGTCCTCAAGTCAACATCGTTAAGGGTGCGATGTTAATAGTTTTTATTTTAAGCAATCTGTAATATTTTCAGCATTTCGAACTGTGAAACCTTACTACACGTACGCATATCGAAGGTCACACAATCCGATGGTTTCCAATATTGCGTACAATCAATGTTTTAATACCGTCACACGGGAACGCCACGTCAATTATTCTATTATCACCTCTCCACACGTCACCTCTGATAGCATATTATCACGACTTCGTCGATCCACGGATAACACACACTTATCCCTACCATGCAGCTGCATATCGATAATCGATGAATTCACGATCAGACACAACGATACAAGTCTCATTTATTTGAACCTTTGCAGAATACACGCAAGTATCGGTTTCCATACCGGTTGACGATTTAAATATAAATACACATCAGTTAGAATAACGAATGTACGCGTGTAAATCATCACAAACAGACGACTGAGATGCGGGTGGATCATTCGTACCAGTACAGCGAAAAGAATGTCCTACTGAGCGGAAATCGTAAGCAAAATACCCTTATAGTAATGAATTTCTTTCTTCACACCAATTCAGAAGAGTAGTAAACAAAATACATACGCACGAAACAGAACCATATCAGTTCAAAAGGTATATTTTCTCAGTTAGAACAACAACAACAACACACAACAACAACAAACAACAACAACAACAACAACAACAACAACAATAAATAGTACAAAAATAAGTTCTTTTATATACCAACCAACGAAATATGCTACGTAACATTGTTTTCACGTTAATAAAGCTAACGTATAGCATTACCCGAACTAAGAATATACTGTACAACTAAACAAATCACACACACCTTACGCTAGAATAAACCAAACTAACATTAACAAAGTTCCATATATAACAACAGTAAACCTAGCACAGGCTACAAAACGTAACTATTCACAACTTTTTCAAGCATATCTCTAACATATCAATGGTTAAGTTTTTACTCTAACACTATTGATTTACATCGCATTTCCGAGTATCATTTCGGATAAACATAGCACAAAAATGAGTTCTCTATATACTAACTAACCAGCTAATATAGGTTAACATTACAATGTTTCTCATTAATAAAGAAGCTAACATAGCATCATAATGAAACTAAGTAAAATAATGTCAAAGCGACAACTAACACAACTTACGACACTAATAAACAGTTAACATAAACAAAGTTCCAACTTAACACCTTAAAGTAACTAGCATAGCATTACAAAAACGAACCTATTCATACTTTTAATAAGTTTATATATACTGAACCCACGAAGATATCGCTTATCGAAACAAAGTTTACACAATAAAGCACATAGTCATAACCTAAATCTAAGAATAAATGTATCAATTGCAAACCAACAATACTCGCGCATGAATAATCAGCTAACACCTGGAAAATTCCCTACGTATCAATTAAATTAGCAACGGAGTCATACAATACTCGATATTGTCCCACTTTTCGAGCATTATTAGCAGCAGATAAACCCCGGTATTAATCTAAACCAAATCCCTTAACAAGGACCAATCTATCCAAAAGATGCCACCATCTTGAACAATGAATTGATTGACAATATCTTCATCAAAGTGTCACTCCGTTTCGAGTATAACATCATATTGACCTATGAACTAAACGTAGAACATTATCAAAAGTCTAGCAACCATAACATTACTCAACAAAAACTTTACCTAGGCTCACGTTTCTAACACATCATCGTCAGTTACACAGTAATATCTTACAAAAACTCATCATTTCCTAAAAAATCAGTGTTATTCACATGTCATATAATCATTTAACATTAACGTACCTAACTTACACGATTAAACAGTTTTCATTAACCAGAGTATCTAAGCAACACATTACCTTCCGAGAGAAAACTCAGGGTGCGCCCATGAAAGCGTTGAATCCTCGATGGGATCCACCCCGAAGGCGTGTAAGTTGGCTTTACCCTCCGAAGGAGGGGTAAGCCTCAGCCCTTCGTAACTATTCACACTTTTCAAAGCATATCTGAACATATCAATGCTAATCTTTACATTACAAGTAATATTAGCAAAAAGTTATTCATAACCCTGTCTAATTATCATACTTGACTAACGAATAAATACTAACGTTACCAAAGTTTTTCACATTAACATAAGTAATTTTTAACAAAAAATTCATCATAATGATACCTAACTATCATAAAATCCTCAACTGAAACATTTGCAGTAGGAACTGTATTTTAATGACTCCGGATTCTCTCCTTTCAAGAAGTAACCGGAAAAATGACTCTTTGTTTTTAGGCTCCGCCCCCTTTCAAAAAATATCAATTCAAAAACGATAACTTGGCAACAGCGCCATCATAGAGATTACGATTTGATAGCACTGAAGCACATACCCCGCGCACGACTTAGAGATCACCCCAGAGAGATGCATAAAGACCCATCCCGGAAGGAAGGTGTAAGCGGTTACATAAGCGCATCAGGCTCCAAAGGGCTTTGCCCTGTATGTAACCGCATTACACCCCTTCAGGGACCCCGAGTGTGGTTTATTGCATCTCTCTGGGTATCTCTAAGAGGCTTACATGATGTACATGCATCAAATCGTATCCTCTATTGATTCGCTTTGCCAAAAATCTATCAGTTTGAATTGATATTTCTGAAAGGGGGGCAGGATTAGGTAGGCGTTTAAAAAATATTTTCAGTTACATAAAGAAATCGTTAGGTGTTACTATTGCTTTATGTTTTATAATACCAATCACTACTGCAATTATTCATTGGGTATTATTGAAGTTAGTATCATTATGAGTAATTTTGTTAAATCATTACTATGTTAATGTGAAAAACATTGTACGTAGTATTTATTCTTATCAGGATATTAATTAGACGGGTATGATACATTTTTCTGCTAAATATTCTTGTTAATGTAAATAGATTATCATGTACAGATATGCTTGAAAAATTGTGAATAGGTTACGGGCTGAGGCCTTACCCCTCCTTCGAGGGGTAATGCCCGCTTACCCCTTCGGGTTCCCCAATCGCAGGATTCACACCCTTTCAAGGGCGCATCCCCTACAGTGTTCTCTCGAATAATGTGTTTGCTTAGAATACTCTTGGTAATGTAAAACTGATTTTATTGTTAAGTTAGTCTTATGTTAAATATTACTATGACATATGACGAAATAACACTTATTTGTTAGAGAAATTGATATTTTATGTTAAGATATTACGTTTCTAACTGACGATGATGTGTTAAAAAGGTGTAGGCTAGGTTAAGTTTTGTTGAGTAATGTTAGTTTGCCCGAGAATTTTGCTAATTCTACTTTACTTCCATAGGTCAAATGATTTTATACTCGAAACGAGTGATACTTTGATGAAAATAGTGTCAATTCGTTCAAGATGTTCGCCCATCTTTGATAGATTCGTCACTTTCGTTATCGGATTTGGTTAAGATAATACGCTTATCTGCCGCTAATATGACTCGAAAAGTCGGAACATAAAATCGATATTGTATTGACCTGTTAGCTACTTTTACCATTATAAGTAGTAATTTCAGATGTTAGCTGATTTATTCTAGCCTAGGGAGCTGTAGGTTTGCAATTGTGTACATTATATTCTCTAGTTATCAGTTATGACATGTTGCTTTATTGAAAGTGCTAAAACTTTGTTCCGTAAGCATATCTTCGTGGTCAGTATATATAGAACTTATTAAAAAAGTATGAATACGTGTTGTATGCAATGCTAGTTACCTTACTGGTGTTAAAGTTTTCGTTTGTAATGTTAAATACTTATGTTATAGTGCGTAAGTTTTGTTAAGTTTGTCGTTGTGTACTTATTTTCTTAGTTCATATGATGCTAGGTTAGCTTTATTATTGTGAAAACATTGTAATGTTAACCATATTCGCTATTAGTATATCAAGAACTATTTTTTCTATGTTATCCGAAATGCATACTCGAAATGCTACTAAATCAATAGGTTAATGTAAATTAACATGATATGTTAGAGATATACGTTTGAGAACTTGTGAATAGTTACGTTTTGTACGCTGTGCTAGTCTTTAATCTGTGTTAAATATGTTTCATTCTAGCGTAAGGTTGTTAGATTTTTTATTTGTACAGTATATCTTAAGTTCTAGTAATGCTATGTTAGCTTTATTAACTTGAAAACAATGTTACGTCATATATTCGATGGTTAGTATATTAAAAAACTTATTTTTGGTCCTATGTTATTGTTGTTCTTGTTGTTGTCTTTGTTTCATATTATTGTGTTGCTGTTGTTGTTGTTTGTTGTTGTTGTGTTGCTCTAACGAGAATATATACCCTTCTTGAACGATATGGTTCGCTTTCGTGCGTTTATTCTTGTAGCTTCTTCTATTGGTGAAAGAAAGAATCTCATTACCTATAAAGTTTACGCTTACGATTTCCGTCAGTAGGACAATTTTTTCGCTGTACTGGACGATGACATCTCCCCCGCATCCTCCACGTCTGTTTGTGATATCTTTCACGCAGACTTTCGTAATTCGTTGTAGACATGGGTCATTATATATTTAAATCTTCAACCGGATGGATACCGATTCATTGCTTGTATTCCTACCAAAGGGTCAAATATAGACCTTTATTCGTTTGTGCTGATGGAATCATCAAGATTATCGACTATCGCACGCAGATGGCTAGGGATACGTGGTGTTATCCGATGGATTCGACGAATTCGTGATAATATCTATCAGAGGAACCGTGAGAGTTCATAATTAGAATAGACGTGCTTCTCATCGTGGACGTATTAACACCACTTGATGTACCAACTATGGAAACCCATCGATTGTGACCCTTCATCATCGTGATAGTTTCACAATTCCGAACATCATGAAAATATTACACATGCTTAAAATAAAAAACGATATTAACATCGCACACTTAACAGTTGACTACTTGAGGACTCTAATACATATAGCACATTGGTTTACATCTGGAATTTACCCCAAACATATGGTTTCCCGTATATTACAGTATACAGGAGTGCATTAATAATTGTAATTCCTAATTATGATATTTCTTCTCTTTATGAGAAAATATTAAATTGAATCGTCATACGCCAAAAAAATGGTTTTATAGCTTGCTGAACATTATACTTCATCTCTTTCAAAGACTGTTGAATCTAGAAGATATATAGAGCTTACCCAACTTGATTCCTATGTTCGCTGATCAGAGAATTAATGTATATTTAAAATACTTATATTAAGTATCTTATATTTTTATTTAATAAACTAATTTTGGTAATTGTAAAACTAATATAAATACGAAAATTGTTTACTTCCCTCGCTATGTTCGATTAATGACTTACATTATATGATGGTATTAATGGCGTTGTGTGTGTGTGTGGTGGGTGTGTTGTGTGTGGTGTTGTGTGTGTGTTGTATGTATTACGTATGTAATGTTCATAGTTTAGCTTTACAAGAGGGTAAAACTTACTTTGTTTGTCTCTACCCATTAGGTATTATGCTGTTTAGGTTAGGTTAAACATATGTTACATATGTTAAGTAAATTAAACATTTCATGTTGGAGATATGTTGATTAACAGTTAATGAATGGATCATGTTTTTTGTGAGTTCTTGTAGTTATTTACTGTTGATAAATTAAAAATTATTAACTAAATACAGGGACATAACATAGCGATAAGAACCAATACTGGCAGTTTGAAATTTGTCTGCGCAGCGAGGATCCTCTCCCCTTCTGGCAAAAATTAAATCTTAAAAAATAAAATTAATTAAACCCTTTCAGGGACTAACAGTACTTTAAAATACCGTCTTTAAAAAAATGTTTTATTTACTAGTTTCCTAATACATTCTAATGTGCTGATCGTTAGTCTCAAGAATAGGATGGAACATTTGCTTTCTTGTGATATCTGACGCATTCTATTTTTGAATTCTGTAACAAATATAATCAAGTTTTCCTTCAGTCATGACCCAAATCCCTCCTCCTTTGTTGCGTTTTTTGATAATAGTTATTGTATAGTGTTAAAAGTAAGTTCTAATATTTAATTAAATACTTCTAGATATAGATATTATATATAGATATAGAATAATTTAACACTTAAAACGAATTCACAATATATTTTTTGTATTAATTAATTATGTTGTTTACTGGTTATTCAAAACAACGTCAATTAGCGAGGTTGCCAAATTTTCAACTTTTTTAATGGAAGCTATTATATTGAGTTTTTTAAGTTTCTTGATTCTTTTGAATATTACCAGATCTATATAGGTTATATATATTATATATATAATATATTAATATATATATTATAATATATATATATTATATACTATATATATATATATATTATATTATACCATAGATAATATATAATATATATATATAATTATATTATAAAATACATATATATAAGTATATTATTATATATATATAGTACTTATATTTATATATATAATATAATATATAATTTTACTATATTATTTATATCATTATAGTCCAAACTTCATCTTCCTCTCTCTCTTCTCATCTCTCTCTCTCTCTTATATTAGATTATATAATATTATATTATATATATATATATATAATTATATATATATAATACATATATATAACCATATTATATATATATATATATCTAGGTATTATAATTTAAATATAGTTATATTTTATATATTAATTTTACATCTACTTATATATATATTATATACTCATATATATTATATACTACATATATATTATTAATATAGATAATACTTTCATTATTATATAACTATAATTGATACTGTATGTATAATATAATATAATATTATATATGGTATGTGATATCACGGAATATCCGCATCCGCCAGATGTCAAAAATTCAATCGTGACATCACTAATTTATATATATATTATATTATATTATTATATTATATAATATATAATATTATATAATATATATATCTATATTATATATATATATTAATTATATATTAATTCATTATCCATAGATGAATACTCATAGAAGAAAGCCGATACAAAATGATGTCAATGTTGATGCTCTTTTGGATGAGATCCCTTCCGACTTTGAAGAGGAAAACGGGCCAAGCAAGTGAATCTGAAGATAAGAGCTGGTAAAAGGATCGTTTATCTAAAGCCTTAGGTGAAGCAAACTTGTTAAGATAATGTCTTATTAAACAGCACGAAACATACAGTGTAGAAAGATTGTTTATTTAACTACCTGAGAACATTCTGTGCACATCCCCTTGAATTTTTAGAATGTTTCTAGAATATTCGCAATGTTCACGGGAATATTTTGATATAGGTCCTGAATGTGTGGAATGTGTTTGACATTTGTTACCAATCTTCTCAAACGTACTTCTGAAAATTCGAAAAAAAAAAAAAAACACGTATAGCGCAACCCTATTGTTACTACTTGTAATTCTAGTACGTGCATGTTTTTTGGTTCTTTTAATTTTTTTGTTATTTTCGGAGTTATCAGAAGATACGTTATGGAAGATTCGTAACATTGTCAACGCATTCACAATTGCAGGGACCATATACAAATATCGCGACATTGCGGAATATTCTAGAAACATTCTTAATATTCAGGGATGTTCACAGAATGTTCTCAGGTAGTTAAATGAACAGATCTTTTATGTTCTTATAACATTTGGGAAGAGATATCCGGGATCTTCCAAGAACATTCTCAATATTCCTGCCGGATGTCCAGGAACGTTCTCAGGTAATACAATAGGCGGAATTCATGTTTCATTGCATTCTCAGAACATAATTGGAACTTTTGAGAATGCGACAGGAACATTCTCAATATTCATGTCGAAAGTCCAAGGAACATTCTCAGGTAGTTAAATGAACAGATCTTTCATGTTCTTATACATTCTTGGAACATAAGAATAATACAGGATCTTCCAAGTACATTCTCAATATTCCTGCGGGATGTTCAAGGAACATTCTCAGGTAATACATTAGGCGAACATTTTCATGTTCATATCACTTTCTCAGAACATAAATTGAACATATTGGAATGGTGAAAGAACATTACTATTTTCCACGACGATGTTTTAAGAATATTCTCAGAGTATTTTGTATATATATAATATATATAATATATTTATATAAATATATCATATATAATATATATCTATATATATAATATAATTAATATATATATATATATAGTATAGTATATATATTTATTATATATATATATTATATAATAATATATATACATATCATATATATAATATTATATATTTATATAATACTATCAATATATATAATACATTATACGAAATATACAAATCATAATATATTAAAATAATATTACATACAATATATCTACTAATATATATATATACTATAAATTATAGAAATAATAAAATAAAAATATCTATATCTAACAATATTATAATATATATTATATGATATATATATTATTATAATATATAGTATCATATATATATATATATTCATACAATATAATATATATAAAACTATATAATATATATAATACCATATATAAAATATATATATTACCAGAGCTACTGTTCGTTCGAGCCGGGTTTATCCGTAAACTATATCATATATTTTAGTGATGGCGATTAACTCGGAATTCGGGTGTGTTTTTAGAATCGGAATCGACAAAATCGTCGATTCTTTGACCGATTCCTTGGTATACAATTTCAAAATAATTTTCCATTTTCATTTCTAAAGTAATCAAAACCTGCATTCTTAGAAACAAATCAATGGAAAGTTCTTGAAATATTGCCTAAATACTGAAAATTTTGTTGATTGTTCAAATTTCTTGAGCCACAAGGAATCAATGGCATTCCGGCAATAATCCCAAATTAGAAGTGATATTCGCAGTTATTTTTGAAACGGCAATCAGAACAACAGGACTATTTGAGGACTGGTCTACAGTAATCCAGCACTACAGGAACAAAATTCAGTACAAATAAGGATTCAGCATCTCTACTTTACTGATTAGAGAATCTCATTGCTTGCCTACCTATTCATCCACGCTTAAAGACTTCACATTCCTTGGAGGGCACTGCAAACATCGACCAATTAAAATGTAGATGATATTCTTAAGTAATGGATGGTTGTGACATACATGTTGTATAAACGGAAAGGAAAACACGCTTCACCACCCACTACTAACCATTCACATTCTTCTTCATTTACTACAACACGCCCATCGGACACGATAAAGAGATAAATTTTTGATAATAGATTTTACTACCACACGTTTACATTCGCTTTTCTCCGGAATTTAAAGTGCACACAAGACTTATTAAAACCAGCAAAGAAACTCATTCATAACCGAGAACAAACACAATATCACTTGAACGAACATTAAAGCAATGGTATCAACAGTACGAAATGAGCAATTATAAACATATGAAGCCTATTAAAATTCGAAAATCCCTTACAATAGTGTCATCGAATAAAGGTACCTTTCAGCAATTATGGCCTGTTCTTGCTAGAATATATAGCTCGCCCGCCTTTTTCCGTGGAAAACGCCTGAAGACTCTTTCAGCATTGAGAGGATCAATTTATTCTCCTAAAAGAAATCGGTACGCAGAACGTAGAGATGTTAATACGTTTTTGACACTACATTTAGAGTCCATGCATTTTTTACTACAAAAAATAATGATAACCTTTCGCTTCAAGTCTCATTACTTTTAGTTAAATTCAAAGAAGGGATTTTGTTCTTTTAAACAAAAATTGTTCATTATATTGTAAGATTTTTAAATATTGCTATTATCTTTCAGCTGGTTAAATAATACAAAGGTAACTTAACTATAAATTTTGGTAATGATTAATTTATAGGTCTTTAAATTTCTATAATTAGTTGATTTAGCAAATTATCCATATACATATATCATATATACTATATATATATACTAAATATATATATATATATATATATATATATATATATATTATATATATAATATATCCCTCCTATATCCTACCCTCAACACCTACCCCCCCTCTACCTTTAGTCAATATATCTACTATATATATATATCTAATATACTATATTACTACTGGGCTCCCCACCCCCCGTCCGGGTCCAGCTATGCTCATTCAATGCCCCTCGAACCTGCTCATCATGACTCGCGCTTATCGCGTCACTGTTTGGCCACCACTACCCCCCTTCTGATCGGGGGAGCCAAAGCGGACAGAGCTCGATGCCTGCATGACCACCCCATAACTACCTATAATATATATATACTCACCTTAGTTGATCTCTACCTATATACTATCCCACCATATATTAATCATACACCACCCTATATCCTACCTAACATACCCAACACCTACTATACCACACCCAACACCTCCATACTACCCACCACCACCCTCCATTACTCTTGCATCCTCCGCTCTCGAGCTGTGCGACCCAGTCGCACATCCACAGACGGTCCAAAAGACAACGCGCCAGCCAGCACGGAAGACTCGCAGCGCGTGCATAATAAAACACTCTGAAACCCGCGACAATACTCTCATTGGAGCGAGGCATTGTACAATCTCGAGATCTACTAACAGAAGCCCACCTCTCTCGAAGAACGCTTTTTGCCGACTACACTTCAGGGTTTGCGCTCTTCACTCATCTAGTACACGGACAACAAATATATATTAAACCATTCCAAAACTTTCAAATTTTAAAGAATTATATTGTTCAATCTACTTTCTCATATGCACTCTAGGCAATGTCAGGAAGCAACATTTTTTTCGAACATTCTCTTTTACATTACATTTATTTGGACTGAAATGCACAATCCTTAAAGCAAGACAAAGACCACAATTTATGGAACACTTTAACTACTATGAACAAGTGAAGCCGGCGTTTATCGCGAAGCCGTCGAGTCATAGAGAAAATTCATAATTCTCTTCTTGTTTGATAACAAGGGGCTGAAAATGAACCCCTTCTATCACTTGTATTTTTCTCGTGAATGTGATGATAATGTTTGAAACTTATTCCAGCCACCAACATCACCCTCAGCTATGCGGGATTATGTGCTTTGTCATACAATAAATAAAAAATAAATATATATATAATTATATATATACTATATACCTTATAGTTTATTTATATATATATATATAGTATATATATAGATATATATATAATATATATATATATATATATTATTTACTATATATATATATATTATATATATTTATACTATATATTATATATATATTATATATATATATAATTCATATATTATATATATATTTATATTATTTAATATATATATATTATATATATATAATTATATATTATATATATATATTATATATACTATATCCATATGTATATATATTATAGTTATTATATATATATATATATATATGTTATTTATACTATACTATATATATATATATATTATATAATATATAAATATAATATATTCATCTATATACATATATATTATATATATATATAACTATATATTTATATATATATATATATATTATTACATACAGCCTACGCCCATATAATTATACTATAAATATAAATATATATATAAATAGTATATATATATATATTCTATATATTATATATATAATATAGATATATATAATAATATCATATATATATATTATATATATATATATACTTATATTGATAATATTTTTTTTATATCACTCATATATATATATATAGATATTATTATATATACTTTATATATTATACTATAATATAGTATATTTTATATATATTATACTATATTATATATTATATTAATATAATAATAGTATATATGGCAGTACTTGCTCCATATCTGGGGTCCTGGTTACTGGCTGTGTTGGGATAAGTCGAGTAAAGCCAAAAGGCTTATTAACTGCTCTCTTTTCAATCGCGTTCCACCACCTTTAACTCACGCTTCGCTAGCACAAAGGTCTGTGTCGGCCATTTAGATTTGTTGATATTGGTAACTCTAGTTAGTTCGCTGCATTGCTTCCTTCTCTTCCTGCCACCTTTGCTCTTGGTTCTCTCTTCATCTTCCGTTGTTTCTTCACCAATGACGACTCCCATCTATGAATCCAGCGTTTTTGCTCATTCTGCGCATAATTTGCTTCTTAGATAATTTTGAGGCGTCAACACCCCCTCCTTCTTGAATAGGGCTCTGCCGTTGAGCGACGGTTGACAACGTAAAACTATATTAATTAATATATATTATATTTACTCCTATATAATTATGATATATATATATTATATATATACTAATAATATTACACTATATTATATATATATTATATATATTTACTATATAATAATAGTAAATATATATATATATATATATGATTATCTTTAGAAGGGCAATTTAACGTAGTAAATAGAGTTTCATGACTTTTGTAATCTTTATGTACTTGATATATATTAGATATATTTATACTATATTGAGATACAAAGAGAGAAGAGAGAGGAGAGAGAGAAGAGAGAGCAGAGAGAGAGAGAAGATGAGAGAGAGATGAGAGAGAGAGAGACGATCGGAATCGGCCCTTTTTGACCTTATCGGTATTCGGAATCGACATCCGGCTGAAAATTGAATACGTCCATCCACCTATTATATATATTATATATATTATATATGATATATTATATATATCTATATCAATATATATAATATATTATATCATATTATATATATATATATATATAATATATATATATTTATTAATATATTATATATAAGTATTATATATATACTATTATATATATATATTTAATATAATTATTATACTAATATATATAATATTATATATATATATATAGGTATATAAATTATATATATATATATATATATATATATATATTATTTATATCTTACTATATATATATTATATTTGTAAATTTAGATTTCCAATAATAAACTCAATAATTACGTTTATGCTTTGAGTAACTAATATTTCAAAAACAAACTCTGTTTCGAAATTAATATCCAACATTAGCTCTTGCAAATTTTTTGTTTAACTAACTTTCCTCCTTAATATCTTTTTTATTGCCTGAATCATCAGTTTGTTGAGCTTTTTGGTCGTAAAGGTTGGCGCCAAAGATGTTGAAATCCGTCTGTGACTCAGTTCTCAATTTGGAAATATCTATTCCTAAAAAATCAATCTAGGAATCAATTAGGAATCAATCTAGGAAATCAAATCTAGGAATCATCTAATTTTTATAAGCAAATCATTTGAGGCTTCACTTCAGAACAGGGATCGAGAGATATGGGGAATAAGCAGAGAAGAAACTTGAGGGCTTTAGGACGAGATTTAGAGAGGGGCTTAGAGATAGAGACATGGGGGAAGCGATTCTTTAAAAAAAGGGTTGGAACATCGAAAAAGTCGTTTTTTGGGCCGGAGATCTGCTACAGTAAAAAAGCTAATGACGTATAGACTCCTTTAGTAGTTCACTATAGGCGCGAAAATTATCATTAAGATAGAGTTTTTAATAAAAGAAGTGAACATTTGATATAGTATATTATTTTGATATATATACTATTTATATTTATATATTTTTATGTACAAATTATTTACTGTTTTTCTTTCCATTTTTTATTATAAATGTAAAGCGATTAAATGGTAGTGAGACAAACAAAGGACGCTCTCACTTTCAATTAAAAAATTTCACATCGCTGTGCAAAAGTAATGAGTGAATTATTTATAAATAATAATAATTAATATAAATTAATTAATAATAATAATATATAATATAATAATAATAATAATAATTCTGTAAAAATATTTAAAGTCTGTTTATTTTGAATATTTTTATTGTTTTAAAGATAAAGATGTTTGCATTATCTCATGATATATTTGTTAAATTATCTTTGAAATATTTATATTTGTAATTAAATTATAATTAAAAACTTAATACGTCTATTATTTTAATAAAATATGATTTTAATATTGTAAGCGTTTATGATGTTTTTTTTAAAAATGATTTTTATGTATTCATAAAAATGTGGAAAAATTATACTAATTAAAATTTACTTAATATTTAATATTTAGATATTTTAAATTATTGTAACAGAACCATTTAATTTTTAATGATAGTATTAATTTTTCAGATTAGTTTTTATAGACTGTTTTTTAAGAATTTGAAGAATTTAGGATGACCATGTGAGTTAAGAAACAGATATATTGCCGCGTTTAATCAACCTCCATCTGGTGTCAGACGTAAAGAGTCCATGTTACACCAGACTGTCTGTCCTTGCATCCAGGATTGGTTGAGGCTTAATCTTGCTCATTTAGAGGTTTCATTTACTTTTTTGCGTGGCGACTACAAAATTGGTTTTGGTAGTAGTGGCCACTACCTGTCTTCACGACGACAGACAATAGACCGTAAAGGAACGGTTGAGGATTTGCGCCCTAACCACGAACCTAGGATTTTCTCGTGCGACCACAAGAGCAATTCGTGTTATACAAACAATTTTAGAGATGGTGATTCCTTTGGTCACTTTTAGAGGACTCAAACTCCACAATCGAAAACCTTCTGCCACAGCTGTTAAATGGGGGAAGATTGAATGAAAGTTATACATTTATCGATATATACTTTGCACCCAAAAAGTAGAATATTACCCACTTAAAGTTTAAAATTAAAAGAGAAATTTGGTCTTTTCTTTAACATAGTATATTCATCCTGTGGGTTTTATACTATAGTTTATGTTTCATTATTAGTACAAATTTCAACACGAAACAAGCGTGTTAACTTTAAATGAAAACATAATGTTATTGTTTCCAAAATTACAAAACAAATTTTACAAATGGGTGACAGGAAAAATTCCCCATGATAGCCATAGAAAAAGAGCTCTTAATATAATGAATGAAATAATAAAACAATATTTTTTAGAAATATTCTTCAATATATAAAGAATATATTAAATGTTTCATTAACTGTTATTGTTATTGTAATGTTTTTTTTTTGTCTGATTAAAAAAGGCAAAACGTGAACAGCACGCTGTTTATATATAATGGCAATATGTCTTCATGTACGGGTTCCTCACGAGGGAAGTCTCCTTTAGAGATACAATAAAGGGAATATGCAATTAAACAGCGCTAAATTACATTAATTAGACTTAGTTAATTAAATCTTTTTTTCTATTTTACTAAATGATTAGTAATAGAGTTTAGAGAATCATTTATAGTAACAAACCGTTATTTCTTAATTGCATTCAGTTAAGTAATGTAGAGCCTAGTTTAAAGTTGGTAAACTTCAAAAAACAGAAGCCAGACGAACCATAAATCTGCTAAGAAAGATGTTATAGTCAAAATCGTGCGTTAGTACAATGTGTTATATTCATCTCAGTATAAGCGTATGCATTCGAATAGTACAAGGGGGACAAGAGAAAGAGTGAGGATAAAAGAAAAAATCGGCATTGGATGGGGAATTGCCTCCAGAGCGGAGGGAAAAAATCGGCACTGAAATTGGAGTATCCGGAGGGAAGGGAGATTGCATTGAGTGGGAGATCAAATTCAGGGGAAAGGGATATCGCCTCCAAGAGTGAGGGATTGAAATCTTTGGCCCAATTGACCCCTCATTTCTCCTCCAGTTCTTTCCCCATTCTTTTTCCCTTTCTCGCGCTTTATTCTCTTGCACATACAACAGACACACACACATTGTTTTATAATATAGTTATATATATATCCTTTTTTTAACTTTTTATTAATAATAAATTTAAATTACTTTCATAATTCTTATTTACTAATCATTTTATTTAATGCGCGAATATTTTCAGGTGGTAAAAAACCGAATTTTTTTTTTTTTTAACCCGTTTTTTTTAAACCCGGTTTTTTTTTAGTGAAGGCTTAAGAAGCCAAGTGTTTTTTTTTTCTTTTTGAGTGATTAAAAATAAGTTTTTTTTTTTCATTATCAGAAATCCGTAACTTAGTGAAAAGTTAATTAATAATTATCAAAGTGAGGTAAAACCTTTTGGACAAGGCACAGGCCACCCAGACAAGGTCACTTTCACCAAAGGTCACCAAGCGTCACGAAAGGTCACCACAAGTTTCACCAAAGTTCAAAAGGTCACCAAAGGTCACCAAAGGTTCACAAAGGTCACGAAAGGTCAAATCTGCCTAACATTGACAATAATGAAGAAGTTATTTTATTTTTTACCTAAAACATTAGAAATTGTTTTCTTTGACTTAAAAAATAACAGAATTGTCTATATGTTTGATACAGAAAATTTGACAATTTATTCTTGACTGGACCTGTAATATTTTTAAAATTATTTCTTCACTGCAACAGAGACTTTATAAAAAACACAAATTGAACGAATGAACATTTGTTGGTAGTAAATTTGCATGATCCTCAATTTAGAAATATTATAGAAGACACAAAGACAATTAGAGAACTTTGAAGAACAGCTAGAAAAATAAAGGTGTAACCTTGACACCTCTCTTTTTTTTGCAACTTGACCATAGAACATCTTTTAACTATTCTGAAAGAAATTTTTTTTTTAAAGAACTTTAAAATATATTAAATGATTTTAAAAAGAAAATATTTTTATATTAATTTTGATAATTCTTTAAATATTTTAGAATTATTTTTAATGCTGTTGAAAATAGAAATTTTGATGCTTCAACATACATTTTGATAATTCTTTAATAATTTTAAAAGAAAATTATTTTTATTGTTGAAAATAGAACTCTTAAATAATTTAAAAGAACAATTATTTTTATTTTAGACACTTTGAATTTTTTTTAAATAATATTCTAACAAGAAATTATTTTAATTTTGAAATTGATCGAAAGTGATTAAATTTAATTTCTTAATTTAATATGTGATTAACTTTAAACAGTAGTAATATAAAATCGAATAAAATAATTTTTATCTATACTTTAATTAAAGTTATACTCATTTAAAATCTTTTGGGTTGAATTAAATAGAACTTACATATTTTCTTTGAACATAAAATTTATTTTACTGAAAAAAACTTTAACTTAGTTGAATATTTTTGAGAACTTTAAAAAAAAATATTTTTGAAAACTTAGTGTTTTTTTTTTAAAACTTTTTTGAAAATATTTTAAGACTTTAGTTCTTTTTTTTAAATCAATTAAGAACTTAGTTTTTTTTTTATTTCTGATTAACTTGAATAATTTAAGTATTAATCATGACTATAGTTTCGAACCAAAGTCTTTACAAGTTCTTTCGTATTTTTCAACATGTTTCTCGTTCTCCTGCTACACTGTTCACAGGGAGCCGGACAGTTGACCCTAATGGAGCTTCAGGAGGAGCCGAAGGGGATAAAACAGACTTAGAAAATGATGATGATTCAACAGAGAACAAGGATGAGGACATGAAGAATACCAATAAAGAAGACAATACAGAAGATGTTAATGAACAGAAGAAGAACATGATGTAAACAGAAGTAAAGATACTGACGGACAGAAAACAGAAGAGAAACAAATAGACGCAACAGCCCCAAGCATAAGGAACCCAACACAAAGGATATGGGACTTTCCTCCAGTATATCTAACCTCTTCTACATTGATACAATGTCGTCTAAACCCAAATCAGAAACAGCTGGACTGCATCAACCCCCCCTGAAAATACAGAAAATACAGCAAGAGGCTTGCTTGCAGCTCAAAAGACAAATGTCTTGGACAATACTTTTAACAACATTAAAGCATCGGGGCCACCTCCCCTTCAATAGGAAAGACTATCCTTCCTGGAATGCCAGACAGAAATCATTAATCACAGACAGTGCAGTTTAGTGGAGCTTGGGGACAGCCAAGAGCAAGTAATACTTTATATGGAGGACAACCTCAGAATCCGTGGGGGCCATCCCAAAATCGCTTGTAAATAATCCTTTAATATGCAGCCACCTTACACGGCTGCAACAACCTTCATACAATGCAACCTGTACATCATACCATATGGACCCCCTTATGGGGGATATTATCCAAACAGGACGAGTTTTCCAGACATTGCCTAAAGAATTAAAATTGTATGGAAGGGAAAAACTGATACTAGGATTACAGGAATTAAGTTTGGGATCTACTTTCAACGTTGCAGGAGAAAATACGCACGTTAGGCCTAATAACTGAAAGACAAGAAAATAGACTATGCTTAAGAACCACCATCTCCTTCTGATTTCATATCCGAGGCCCGCCAGTATATCTTGAAGGATAGCAGCTTCTCTAGGTGCAAGACCCTAGAGGACTTTTTGATTCAATTGAAGATTTTTCTCAAACCAGAAAAAACCGAGACAATCTTCTGATTTAATTGAAAAGTTCATGAAATTCAAGAGAACATGTTACTCTTACTGACATTCATGGTTCGGACGTGGAAGACATCTCCTTGGGAATACCAGACAAAAACTCATGATGATTGAGACCTTCCTTTGGGATTTACTTCTCAACAAAATAAATTCTAATTATGACACAGAATTTTAGAGAGTATCGGAGAACTCAGAGATAATATTCAGAAAGCGACTTAGAGAAAAAGTTTTAAAAGCTTTATCATAGACTGAACAAATTTTGGAGAAACTCAGTCAAATAGAAGAAGGTGCCTCTGTTCCAAACTACCATACGAGCAGAACAGATAGAAGAAATACAGCTCAGAGTATCTATACAGAGAATAACATAGCCACAATAATAGTGTACTAGAAAGAAAGAACTTACCCATAAACCCTTCCATGAGGGACAGAACCATGAATGGAGAAATAAAAAAGGTATACTTCTAGAAATTCAGGATAAAGGACAAGCCTTCTCGAAATATCAGACCTAATAAGGAGTTGATGAAAAAACCTCTCCAGTTTTAAGAATAATCCAGGGACTACTGCCTTAAAATGCTAATCTTAGGTCTCATTTTCTAAAAACTTGGGTTGGAATACCACATTACCTGTAGAATATGTTGAAATTCACGCCAGGGGTCGACTCTGAATTGCAAGAATGCACCTGCTTGTGGATCCCAAAGGAGAAATGCAAAATAGATATGTTAATACCATATAATAACCCCACTGATTTTGATAATGGGGTCAGCTCGAAAAGTACGAGGTAACAAAATGATTCTGATACTAGAAGTCAAACTTTACTCTAAGAATGGAGCGTACGCCAATCAAGGTAAGAGTTCACTAAGAAAACAACTCAGAGTTTCACCTGTTAACAAATCATCAACGCAGACCAGAACAAGAAGAAATATCTGGAACTGTAAGATGGAACGAGAACAGAAGAACAGTTTTGCACCCAATTCTCTCAGAAAGAGAACATAATTTTTGATTCTAGGCAAAGATTTAAATGAAGTTGGCCCAGACATTCGTGATATTCTGAAAGATGAATACTTCAAGCTTAAAGAAGTAGAGTGTCTATTTAACCATCCAGCTTCTTTGATGTAGGAATTAGACCCCCAAACATTGGGGATGTCATTATATAACTCAAACATTTTTGAATGTCTATTATTCGCAGAACGAGGTTGAAGTGCATAGCCTACTAGATTTGGGGAGCACAACCTGTTTGATATCGTTGGTAGATTAAAAGAAATGAAAGAGCAAGGAAGATTTAAACTATCTCTTAAAGAGAGCTAGTCATTATAGTCACAAGGGATTGGACTCAGATGATCCATTCATTGGAGAAGTTGACCTCTACTTCTAAGCTTACACAAAGAAATATACCCAGTACCTTTTAGTATAGTAAAACTGAAAGCCTTGAGGCTTGGAAGTGCGAATTTTATTAGGCTACAAGTCTTTTAGTACTTTACAGTATAACCCTAGAACCTCTTCTTCATCTCACTTTAAATCTTTAAGAAGAGAATCATGAAATTAATTTATAATCTTCGCCAAAGTGAGATGGCATTTACTCCATGACATCAAGCCTAAATTGTAATAGAATAGAGTGTCGAGTCGTTGGCTCAGGAATGTATAAAGTTTAAAAAAAAAAACAGCTGAGAAGGTGATAATGAAAAGTATTAAAATGGGAAATGAGACTGAATTGTGAGAAACATCACCATTGACAGAGAAAAAAGAAATTGAGTTAGTCGCCCCCATCGACAACTGCATATACAGAATGCTTTGAAATAATAACATACACGAATGAGTGAGCAAAATGAATGAGGAAACCCAAAAGAAGAGAGTTTAGAGAGCAGAGCCATGTGCTATATCATGTCAAAACTTTGGATATGTTAAGCACCATCACACAGGGCTATGCATAGTACCTAAGGGCAGTAGACTATAAATCAGCAAGGTTGGAAGGTTGACTTCCTGTGTTGAAAGCCTAACTGATTTTCGAAACGAAAGGAATGTGATTCCATATAATTCTGGAAATATGAATTCAGTATAAATTTAAAGATCTGGAGACCGAATACAGATGGGAGCAATTGATAATAATTGTAAGGTACAGAACGGCTACCCTTCGCTGGAATCGGTTAGGATAGGGGCACTTCCAACCCAACACTGAGGAAAAGTGCTAGTGTTAAGGCACATAGAGAACAGTTGGAGAAACTGCCGCCAGCTTAGAAGCAACCTCCCGCAAAACACAGCCTGAGTTGCGTCCGAGCGACTTACCTTTTTAACTCTTATAGATATCAACCCCGTGCATCCGATTATATGTAATCTGGGGTAACCACATGGGAAACCTGCGATGAGAAGGTGAAGGGGAATTGACAAAATCATCCGGGGTTGAATTAGATGAAAAAGGGGCTCCGAAGAGATTGGCCTTTTTAGCAGGAATATTGGCTATAGACCCCATCAGATAGTTAGACTAAAAAATTTTTTGCAGAAATTTTTTTTAAAAGGCCAGAAGTTTATGTAATTAGGATAATGAAGGAGGTCATCGCACTATCTTTTAGTAAAAACACGCCTAGTCCGTCGAAAATCTATGCAAGGTTCCAAATTGAGTGAAATGTAGCAAGAGTGATAGTAGAACGAGAATTTTTCCACTCCTCCCAATGCGCACTGTCTCTAGGTGAATGGCCAGAAGAACAAAGCACGATCGAACATGGATTATGAGGAGAGGAAGATTGATCGTCGAAGAAGGAATGAAACTGCTCACCCATCAACGATACAGATCAACTTTATCGCGCAAGAAGTGAAGCGTCAGAGAAAAGCAGATCATTCCAATTGCTAGTTAGCGAGTATTTTAGAAAGCAACGGAGCCCCCAATCGGGTCCCGCAAGTCAAAAAAGCGCGTGGGGCAGGTGTTGGAGCTGTTGGGAGAAAGTATTAAAGATTATTAGAGACGATATATAAGGTTGTGGTCAATTTCCCGATAGGAGCGAGAGTGGTGTATTTTAAAGAGAGGAAGGATAGGTGTGGGTTATTAATCATAGGTCAATGTGGTGTCAAGAATTGGTTGGGCTGATCCGATGTGAGTGTAAGGGTTCTATGTTAATTAAGTTATATTTTATAATGTATATATAGGTATTATGGAATATGTTATATTTATATATGGTTTAATATTATGTATAGTTGTGTAGTATTGTAATGATAGTTGATAGGTTATATTATAGAGGATATAGTATATATTGCTCTCATAAGTTATATATAATTCTTTTTAATATATAATGTATTCATTTTTTTTTATTTTTAGAAGTTTGTCGGGAAAGCTGGATCGCACACTAGACGGCTGCGATGCCAGCATCGTGTATGTTTTTCTCGTGCTGGCACCTGCACAGGTGCTGAAATTTTGATGCGCACAATGACCGTCACTCAAAATGATGCAACACCACTTGCTGGAAACATTAAAGGCAATACTTCCAACGCTGAAATATATATATAATAGTATATTATATTATATATATATATATATAGTATAATATATATATTATATATATATAATATATTATATATATATATATTATTATATACATATATTATTATATATAGTATATAGATATTTATCTACTTTATATATATAATATATATATATTATTTATATAATATTATGGGCTGTAGTCCATGTTAGTCTTCATGCAGGACAAGAAAAATTGTTACTATTCATGAGTCATCAGATGGTTTTGTGAATTTGTACATATTTTAAAGATTGCAGGAAAAATTAAGTAATACTTGCCGTATTTTTTTGTTTTTTGCGCAAAAACTTTCTGAGTCAATATAGGCCAACAACTAGATGGTCCGGTTAACATTTTTCATTTTTTTGATTTATCGACAAAAAAATTATTAAAGTGTCTGTTAGTCTTTCCATCTTCAACAAATTCCGAATCTTTATTTTAAGCCAATTTTAAAGATAATTATTTTATCTGGTTTATAATGTATAGTTACTCTCTTTTTTTGAAATTATGTGTATAACTTTTATTGTATTTTTTTCATTGTTTATAATATAAATTTAAAAACATCTAATTTTAATCGGAAACATCTAATTTATTTTTTACTCACTGTTGTTACAGTTACTTATTGCGAGTATAATCTAATCCCGTGAAAATTCGGAATTCCCACTTTTGAGTTTAATGAGGTAATTGGCAGCGCTTTAGCTTACTTTACTCACTTTTTTTTAGTTTTTGTTTGTTGCAGGGTATGTGTTTGGATGTGTTTATATGGGTATCTGTGATGGTCCGCTGATAGATTTCCATTGGTTTCCGAGTAGATTGGTCATCTCCGTTCAAGGGTGGAGGGGGTTGGCCTCTAGATTATATGTGTTAATTGGGTGCTCGTAGTATATGGACTCTGAGAATTTGATGAGTGCATTGAAAGAGGGGTGATGAAATAGAATCCTGATTGTTTAATCATAGTAGGGGAGTCACATGAAACCGAGCTGAGCACTATAGCGGATCCGGAGCTGGTAGCATGAGCTTTAGCCTTTGATGTCGGAGGGTATAGTTGAGGAATTTCTGTGCTCCAGAGTCAAATTGATGTTCAAGTATGAGGTGTATTTATAGTTTATGTTTTTTAATATGCTGTATAGATCTGAAATATTGAGGGTTCAGACCTTAATATAATACCTGAGGTACCCATGTGACGGATGACAGCCTAACTGGAAAAGCATGAGTTCATGAGAGAAGATGAAGATGGGAACGAATGAAAATTAAGAAAAGAAGAAGTCTCATTAAGTGAAGGAATGAGTCATTGTGGTCTGTTGATCTGCTCTGTGATGATAAGAGTGTTTCTAGATAAGAGCATTTAAATTGCTGGATTATAGAGTGTTAATAAGTGGTGTTAATTTTATTGTTTTTCAAAGACGTAGATTCTTATTTGAAGGTTTTAAAACTTTCAAAGATCAGAGAACCCATCGTTTGGTATAAGGAGGAGAGATTTCTTCCACCTCATAGAGGTGAGACAAGTACATCGATAGATGCAGAGAGGAATAAAGAAATGAAGTGATAAGTGTAAAATAAGGAACTAAGAAAAAAAGAGTCGGTCAATGAAGAGATCAAATGAGCCAAGCTGGAAGCACTGAGCCGGAGGCGGTGGCCTATGTAGAGTAGAGATCCATGAGAACACCAGAAGTACGTAGCCAATGAAGAAAAAGGAGTGAAAGTTAATTCATTTGTGACAAAGCTAATGAAGTCATATGATAGGCGTACACAAAGCGCGGTTTTGTTTAATTTGGTAATCCTGTACTTATCACCATATTTGGTCTTATACTATATATTATATATATAATTTATAATTTATTATATTATATTTTTAAATTTTATATATATATCTATATTTATTATATATATAAATATATATATATAAATATATATATAATTACTAAATAATATATATATATATATATATAGATATCTAATTATTCGTATATATATCTATATATACTCTATATATTATATATATATTACTATATATATATATATTACTATAATAGATATATATATATATATATATATATTATATTATATTATGTATATATTATATATAATCTATCTATATTAGATATATTCAGATATAGATTACAGATTTATGAGAGTTTCAGTAATCTCAAAGGTTAATACCGCGGGTCATGTAACTTTCCGCTTCACATCATTTTTTTCTCTTTAATTTATAGTGATGATTGTTTTTTTATTTGCTTGGCTCTGTCGAGAGAACAGCCTACTTATTTTCAGAAAATGACTGTGCATTATGAGTATTATACCTTGAACAGGGTACCTAATACCAGATCCTTTTCACCATTCTTGGCTCCGGGATAGCCTCTGTTAGGTTTCATGTGCTCTGTGCTTCTGTCACTCTAACATTAATATCAGATTTATTACAGTTCCTCTTAATGCGATCTCATTCAATTGTCATTCCTCTTACCAGCAAATTTGCAGGTTTATTGGGTAATTATTTTCCCAATGGGTGACCCCTTAGGGGGTTCTTCTGATCTTTGATAGTTTTGTAAAAGCCTCCAATAGGGAATGCTATTCGTACTTTGAAACATAAGAAATTAACACCAATTAAGGTGTGAAGCACATGTTTACTAATCTGTTCTGCATCAGGACATGACACAGACATCTACAACGATCATTAGCTCTCAGCATTTATAGACTTCGTTTTTTTTCCCTTCATTCCATGTTCCTTCTTTTACTCTCTGTTCCATGTACTCAGATGCTTTTCTAAGTTGGGTTTCCGCTCTGGGTGCCTCAGTTGAATTAAAGGTTTGGCACCCTAATGAGATTTATACAGCTATTAAAGAAATAGTAATAAACGACACTCATTTTGTATCCGAATTTGACTCTGGACCAGAATTTCAATTACTCCATAGGCTAGGCTCACTCGATCAGGCTTTAGACTCACTCGGATCAGCTTAGGTTCAGCTCCAGTTCAAGTGCAACCGCACATTGAATTTAACATCAGATTTATTTTTTATTCATGCCTGCTGAAATAGCGACCACTAAGGCTGTTGACCATCTGTCAAGATGAAAGTATAGATTAACGGGTGACATCAACGCGAAAACCATTGGAATGTAACTACTCAGGGAATCATAAAACATAAAACATCTAAACACAGCTGCTGATACAAACAAAAAGAAAAGTATCTAAGGGTGCCAGATTTTATACCTATTGCTCAAAAGTGGAAGTTTTCTCTCTTTATCAGGGATGGTATGTACTTCAATAGTACTCTGACCTGAACGTGAAAAAATTAAATTAATTTGATTTGGGCATTTTTTTTTTTTGTCCATTTTATTTAAAAAAAATGATAAAAGGATGTAGTAATAAAAGTTATACAGATATTTTCAAAAGAAGAGTATATAATTTGTAAAGCAGAAAAAAGTATTATTTTAAAGAAAAAAAGCATTCAAAATTATCTTGAACGTTCCAGTTGGCAGGACTTTAAATTTTTTTCTAAGGAAAATTCTAATTTGAAAAAAATGCTACCTGGCATGCCATCACTGCACACTAATGTCTTGGCTCAGAAATGTTTTTGGGCAAAACTAAAAAATACGTGTTCTAAATGGGTTTCCTCGATATTTTTAACAAATTCTAAATTCACAAACATCTGAGGATCTTATGAAGGTCCGCTGCGCTGAAACTGATATTGGATATATCGTACCACATATATTATATATATAATTAATATATATAGTATAATATATTTCATATATATATATATAGTAATATATACTACTTTTATCTACTACATTCATACACATTTTCTTAGTATATCATATTGATGAGTGATTATATATAAGTTGTCGGGATGACCTTATAATTATATATATATATATATATATGAATAAGTATAAGGCAAAAATAAGACACATCTGGAATCGGGAACTGGATCAAAAAAAAATTTTCTAAGTGCTCTCTATGATACTATATTAGTGACGTTTAGGGTCGAATGAAAAGAAAAAATCATTATTGTCCAAAAACTACAATAGTAACAGGAGGAAAAGGAATTGACTTTTTGGATCTCTGGTAAATTATAGTACAGGAAATTATGTAAATAACGAAATATTAATTGTTATTTATAGTAAATTAATGAGGAGAAGCTATTTAGACCATTTTTAAACGTATAGCTGCGTAAAATAAATGCTTTCTATATAGCGTTTTGGTTTGTTGTTTTTAATTAAAGAATACCTCCAAGGTAATACCCGCACAGTGCAGAGTGTGGGTCTCATCGGCACTCCGGGGGTGACTATTCGGGGTAGGACTATTCCTCTCCGGGAGTCTGGAACCCCTCGCTCTGTGGTATTGTCTGGGTGTGCGCAGGGTTATTCGCTCATACGGGGGTTGAAAACGTCCCTCTGGTGTGCCACGTCGGGTCGTGCCCCTTCATTGCCGTTAGTAATATCATTAAACTAATATATATATAATTTCGGCCCTAAACAGGTAAACACAAAAAAAAAAAATTCATTTCGACTCTAAAAAATGTTATTTTATGTATATGAGATGCTACCGTGTGAAAATAAGTTTGTTTGATCCGTAGGCTCCGTTCCGTGTGGGTATATAGTAATTTGCCATGACATATATACATTTATATATATAATATATATATATGATATATATGTAATATTTATATATATATATATATTATATATTTTATAATTTATTATATATAGTATATATACGAAATATAAATATATTATAAATGATGTTTTGAGGAAATAAAAAGTTTAACATTTTTTGCTGATGCTTTACAAGTTTTTGTAGCTGATTTCGTGCGAAAAAGGCGCGATTTTCTTACGAACATTTTATTCTTGTTTAAAACAGTTGGATCAAGTGTTTGTGCTGGGAGCCATCGATTTGGACGTAATAAAAGTAATATAAGCATAACAACATGGTTTATAATTTACAATAATTTAAATGATCATAGTTATTTGGATGGAGTCTTATCTTCGGTAAGAAATTATCTTTAAGTTTATTTAATGAATTGAACAGCATATCATCAATTTCATAACGGCCTACCACGTCGTATACCTTGTTTGTTCATTATTGGCGTAGGCTGCGTCCTAAATTCGACATTTTTTAACTAATTATTTATTACATAGTATGACAAAAATGAATGCAAATAGCATTCTCTTAAAGGCTGTGTAAGCCAATGCAAAAGAAAACGACTTTACAATTCAGTCAGTTTCGTGTTGTGCATTTTGGTAATTAAGAAACGTAGAAAGTCGAGTTTGCTTGTTTTTGTAACTTAGGAAAAATGTATAGAAATTGACCGATTATAATGACATCATTAATATAAATGTGAGACAACAATATGAGCGTGTGGTAGCCGTTTGAATATGAAATAGTCTTCATTCAATAAATCGAGCTTTAAATATAATTTTTCATAGATAAACTCCCATCAAAATAGTAGATCAATTATTGTAAGTATATCTAAATTTTATGTTTTTAATTTCTGTTTCAAATGATGCTCCATCAAAACAGCTGATTCAATTGTTTTGTAAACAAAATTAAATTTCGTAAGAAATTGCGGCATTTTTGCACGAAATTCGTACTAAAACTGGTAAGCATATCTTACAGAGCGAGAGTAAAGCACAAATAAAACGTAAGAACTGGTATAGGTAGATAGACTCAGGGAAATTATTGACACATTTGCGGATAGCTTCTTCAAAAATTCATTTTCAAGCTGTGTTTTGACAGAAGCCAGCGATTGGTTCATAAACAAATTTCTATTTTTTTTTCTTTTTTAATTTTCCTTGTACTCTTTATGGCATCATTTTTGAAAATAACGTAATTGAATAATTTTTATAAATATATTATGTCTTTCAAAAAATTTTTACCACGATATATCTAAGAATATACTTCCCGTAGATGGATATTAAAATAAATCGTTTGTTACCTTTGATAGAAAAATTAAATTTGTTTTTTAAGTTTTTGGCGGCAACATTTCCACGAATAAGTAAAGTGAACAATTACTCGCGAATGATGGTCCGATAAATTATAACATTGGATTGATAGTACTTTTTATATTTATATATAGTATATATATATTATATATATATATATATATATATATATTTATATATATAATATATATATATATATAAATAATTATATATAGTTATTATATTATATAATATACGTATATATATATATATATAGTATATTATAATGATATATTATATTTATATAATTATAATTATATATATATTTATATTATTAATAATTATATATACGGATATATAGTATACTATAAATATATATATAATAGTTATATTTATCATTGATATTATATATAATATATTTATATATCTATATATATATATATATATTAATATATATATATAATATATATACTATATGTTTAGTATATAGATATATATATATATATATATATATATATTATATATATATATTATATAAAATTTAATCAACACACCAATGTTTGGTATCCGGATAAATGGTATTGGTAAATCTTTAACCGATGGCCATACTAAAAATTACCGGATAAACAGATATTTCAAAAATGGAACGGTACAAGATACATGTATCGTGCATCACTTAAGTATATATAATATTATATATATATATTTATATATATATATATATATACTTATATATTATATATATATTATATTATAATCTTATATAATTATAATTATTTATATATATATATAATATATATATATATATATATAGTATATATTATATATATATATATCATTATATATATTATATATATATAAATATATATATATATATTATATTAGTATATATAGTATATATTATATATATATATTTAGTATACTATATTATATTGTATATATATATATTATATATATATTATATATATAATAATTATATATATATATTATAAATATGATATATATAAATGGCATGACCTGGCACTGGACTCAGTGCATCTAGATCTGTCAGACCTCAAATCAAATTGTGCGATATATATATATATTATTATATATAATAATATTATTTATTATACTATATATATATATATTATTATATTATATTATATATATACTATATAATTTATTATATTATAATGATATGGCAGGTTGCATAGGATTGATTTAACTAATCACTGTTAGTGCTCTCCCAAGATCAAGAACGCAAGAACATGATTTCTATGATATATTGGTTGAAGCAGATAATAAGGGGAAAATGGCGCTTAAACATAATATAATTACAAGTAGATAATTATATTACTATATATAATATGTATATATATAATAGTATATATAATATATATATATATATATATTTACTATATATTATATATATTATCTATTACTCTAAGTTATATATAGTTATGTCCAATGGTTAAGTGTACTGTATTGACGAATTTTAAATTAATGTATTAGGATTACCTGAATATGAAGTTTATCTACTTCGAATGTAGAACCTTGGAGGTTACTCCAGTCGTTCCAACGTTTCTTCCATGTCAAGCGTACAGACAATCATTTTATCTGAAGGTTTACTTCGCGTGTTACGACAAGTATTTTGTGTTTTTCATCGTCAAATTGATGACTCCTAACTTCATTTTCAACTTAGATAGTAGAATCGCAGGAGCTAGATTGGGCGGCTGTAGTGGAGAATGTGGATAGATACTTAATGTTTTTCCCCTTCGCCAGAAAATCTTAATTGAGAGCGATTGTGAATGGTGCTGTTATCGTGTAGCAGCACAAATCCGTGCCTGCAATTTCTTGTTCTGATTCGCTGAATTGTTTCGAATCGTTCCAAGAAATTTTGGTAAAGAAGAATTGATAACGTCTGATTCTGACAAGGTACATAATTTCCTTTGTGCAACAATACCGCTGTCGATAAAAAAATAATCGTGTTTTCACCTGGACTTGCTCATATGTTCTTTCTTCGACGAGGAGAATTTATTTGGTTTTGCCATTCCACACTTTTGCGTTTGGTTTCAGGATACGATATCAAATACCCATAGATTCAGTAACTGTTTTAGACTTTATCAAAATTGTGCTCTTATTCGAGTTTATCCAGGTAAATTCTTGACAAATTTTGAACCTGTTCGCTATTTCTCGCTCCACAGACCAAGTCTTTCGGAACACTAGTTGTACAATTTGTTTCAGCATGTGCAAATGTTCGTTAAATATCTTATTGATATGCATTTTATCCAACCAGTTTCTCTGCAATCTACATCTGATCACTAACCGGCGTCTCCGTAATCCACATGTTCTGTATGCAATTCAAACTTTTCAATCATTTGTTGAGATTGGTCTAGTCACAAGAGGGTAGTCTCAACATTTTCGGCCCTCTTGAACTTTGTGCTATGTAAAACCTAGTTGTAGATAGAAAGTGACATCCAAATAAGTGTTCGTTTGAGAAGAAAATGTCTATACAAACAAACAACTGTATTCAACAACAAAGGTTGAAACGCCAGTGTTCAAATATTTAAATGCATACTAAAAACTAAAGAGGATATGAAACACGATCATACACAAAATATGTAGTGCAAAACGAAACGAGCTAGAAACACGCCATAATAAATAGATTAGTGCAAGATACGATACAAATCTATCAAGACGCCCATACATAAACAGATTTTGTGTGGCGACTGACTTCATTAAATATTGGTTAAAACTAGTATTTTGGATTGTTGCATCAGGTACTGCTACTACAATTGTATATCGTCACGGAGAGCAGCTACAATTAGCTCAGTGATTTCATTGGGATTTCCAGTAAAACTTACTTTATTGGGTATGTAGGAGTATATATAAATATATATATTATTATCTTATAATAGTATATAATATATATATTATATATATATTATATATATATATAGTTAATAATTATAATAAATAATAATATAATTATATAATATATATTATTATATATATTAGTATATATATATATATTATAATATATTAATATATATCTATATATATTTAATAATATAACGTTGTACTGAGTAATACGCTTTGGTTACGCATGACTGATCACCTTGATGAATAAAAATTTCGTCCGCATGTTAGAGGCTTAGAGACAAATATTCTATCATTAATTTGCTATCGGTACAAATATAGAGAGAATTAAAAGCTGAAAGACGAGCTTTCTACGAAGACCGTTACGATATAAATTGTGCGTGTGTGAGTTAGTTTGTATTGTGCGTAATGAAGAGAGAGAGAGAGATTGAGAGAGAGAGGAAGAGAGAGAGAGATGAGAGAGAGAAGAGAGAGAGAGGAGGAGAGAGAGATCTACGTTGTGAGCGAAAAACTCGCATAAATTATTATCTTCAAGTAAGGGTGACGGGCGATACGACGATGGGACATAAATATTTGCAAAGATGGTGAAGAATCTTCAACAGAACTGAATGTTAAGAAAACCAAAGAAAATTGTAAATATGTTGCTTTAATATTAATATATAGCTAATATATAATATTATAGATAATATATATTATATATATATATAATGATATATGATATATTCTATAATAATATATATATTATTATTTATATATTATTATATATATATATATATTATAATATTATATTTTATTAGTATATAATAGCTTGTCCTCTAAACTATGAAACTCTTTAATAAATTTATGTATGAAAATAACATAAAAAGTAATATATAATAAATAATTAAATAGAATGGAAGATCATTGGCTCACACAAAAGAAGCTGAAATATAGCTTTCGTAATCGTCTCAAAATAAATATGATATAATATATAATATATGATTTTTGAAGACTTTGTTGGAAAGGATAGAGAGAAACATTGAAGAAAAACGCCTAATTATTACTAATTAAAATAACATTAGTTTTAGAGTAATCTAAAAACAGTACGTTACATTGCTTTGTGTTTAACACACACACAAATTTAATACAATAACTACAGTGGTTACGATTTACTAAAAAAATTAAAGATGATAAACTATTTTATTCATAACCACGCACAACTGTTTAAACAAAAAAAAAGAAAAAAAAAGAAGAGAAAAGAAAAAAAAAAGAAAAAGAAAAAAGAAATAAAAGAGAAAAAGAAAACAAAAGATCAAAAGAAGAAAACGTAAGATAAAAAACAAAAAGAAAAAAAACAGAAAAAAAGAAAAAAAAGAAAAAGTAATAAAGAAAAAGAAGAGATGAAATTTCATACATGATTTTTTTTTAATTAAATTGTGAAGAACTAAAAAAATATTATTTAAATAAATTATTAACAAGAGTTTCTGGTATAGCAGAAGAAAAGGACTAGAGCAGAGTATATTAATAAGATGTTATAAAGTAAATGCTTTATTTATATTATATATAATATATATAATATATATATATATATATAGTTAGTTATATTAATTATATATATAGTATATTAATTATATTATCTATATATATAATACTATATTATATAGTATATATATTACTATATATATATTAGTTAATATATTATATATAAATATAATAATATATGATATATTATCTATATTTAGTGATATGACGAATTATATGCGGACATTGGAATAGGAGGAATCTGCTGTTGTTTCAAGAATTCGAATCGAATCGGATCGGCAAATTGTACGATGATCTTTG
>JABUQX010085492.1:0-63932 GCA_015478945.1 Trachelipus rathkii
GGAGAGAGGAGAGGGAGGAGGAGAAGAGAAAGAGAGAGATAGATAGAACGCCACCGAGAGAGAAGAAGAAGAAAGAAAGAAAGAAAGAAGAGAAGAGAGAGAGGGAGAGGAGAGAGAGAGAGAGAGAGAGAATGAGAGAGAGAGAGAGAGAGAGCAGAGAGAGAGGAGAGAGAAGAGAGAGAGAGAGAGAGAGAGAGAGAAGAAGAGAGAGAGGAGAGAGGAGAGGGTGGCTCTAATGAAGACAATTGTAGTTATCTCTGCAAATGTTGCAAAAGCCAAAGGAAAAGATATCCTTGATCCGGAAAAATCAACAACTGGGCAAAAAACGATTGCCTGGGAAGCATATATTCCTCCATTGGGCAAATACCTATATATAGGGGAGACCCAGGATTTTTTTTAGGGGGGCTAGACAAAATCGTTTCTTTTATATATATATATTATATATATAATAATTATATATATATATATATGTATATATATATATAATATATATATATATATATATATAATATATATATTTACATATATATTATGTATAATTTTATTTACATATATCTTATGCATATATGTATTATCCATACATAATGTGTGTTTATAATATATTATATATATATATATATATAATATATATATATATATATCATATATCATATATTATATATATATATATATAATATAATATATATATTTATATATATGCTCAAAGTGGAAGGACCAAATATTAAATTTCTAAAAAAAAATGGGAATAATCTATATAAATTTCTAAAATCATTTTATCTGATGTTAACTTTAATCGCCAGGCATGAGAGTGAACAAAGTCCGAGATAACATTTTCAGTTTTTATGTCAATATTTCGATGCATGTAGAGGAGGGCAAGTCCAGTAAGTCTTTCATCTCCAATAAATAGTATTTCTGAAGTAGGTTTTCAGAAGTCATAATGTTGAAAACCTTCTTTCTAACTTAAGCAGTAGACAACTGGTAAAATTGCCAGTATTTGCAAACAAGACGTAAATATTTTTGCAAATTGTGACTTCGAACAAGAAACTAGTTCGTCTATTGCTGTTTTTGGACGATCTGTGCTGTGATGCCATTTCAGCTTCCATAAATTCCATTCTGATTTTACTAAATCTTTAAATAGGCTTTCGAGATCTTTGTAAAATGTTGTAAAATGTTACATCTTTTATCTTCTCACATGGCACATTACACTGTTTGGTATGACAAATTGCAAGGGAGATATAATTTCTTTGTGACTTAAAAACCTCTTTCCTAATGCTGATATTAAATCATCCAAAAATGGTATAAAAATGGATGTGCGATAAGTCTGTGAGTCAGAAGAAGGAATGAAGGGTCTGTATTTTTGGAATTTGTTAATTCTTGGTACAGCAATTTCAATTCCCAGTTGAGATTCAGATGCGCTTACACATTCTTCAAAAATATGCTGAAATTCTAATGTTGCATTTTCTCTGATGGTTTCAAGTTTAGGTTTAACTAGATTCACTTCACTATATGCACTCACCAAATCAATAACGTGTGTCTGCAATCGTTTTGAAAGATTGCATGTTAAACTTAATAGTCTGTTTAAAACAAAAAAGGAAACCATAAAAGATGCACTGTAAACATTTAGAATTAAGGTAGCTTTTTTTGACTGATCTCCAACTTCACATTTTATTTGTTCTAAAGCTGCTATTATCGGGTTTATCATCTCTTTAAATAATAAAACCGATTCGATTCATTCCGTTGGTTCCAGCGAGTTTTACAAACTTTTTTAAATATCTTCTTGCTACTCCTTGGAATAGGTTCTTCTATTTTTTCTTCAAACACTTTTGTCCTCTTAGCACTTGCAAGAAAAAATGTACAACATTCTGATATTATTCCAATTGCACTTCGAATATTTTGAACTTTAGAAGCATCTGTGAGGCATAAATTTAAGCAATGCAAAAGAAGTGAGTATAAATAGCTTTGTGACATTTTTCCTTTATTACTCTTTGAACACCCCTGAACTCACCACTCATTGCTGCTGCTGCACCGTCATACCCCTGTCCTCTTAGATTATTCATATCCAAACCAAGTTCAGTTACTTTTCTTTCAATTAATTTTGCAGACTTTATTTCCGTCAGATCATTTCTGAGGCAAACACAAAAAATCTTTGGACGGTAAGAGTATCAATATTAACGTAACACGCACACAAAGAAAAATTTTCCTTCTGGAATACATCGGTCGTCTCATCGGCTAAGACAGTAAAAAAAATTCTCTTATTTATGTTTTGCACAATTTTACGTTGAATGAGATGCACAAATGACTGAATTAGAGCATTTCTATAACTAGTTTTTAAATGTTCTGAAAGAACATGGTCTCCAGCATTAGCACGATATTTTAAAAGACTCCGAAAATTGCCATCGTTTCCCACAGGCCAAGAGAGTTCGATTCGACCTGAGTCATGATGTCCACGTAACGATATATTTTGCTTACCACAGAATCGAATTGTTTCAACAATTGGAATTAGCTGCTTTCTACTGTCTTCGGCCTCCCTTTTCTTCTGACTGTCAATCTGTTTGTCGATGCTCTAGATTTTTCCTTGAACCTGCTTTTCTACACCAAATCTCTTTTCTACCGATTCTTTGTGATATTTAGTTGCCTCGTGTTTTTTGAAAATTTCAGTGGCTTTCTTTAAGTTTGAATACGGTTTCGAGACAAAAACACCCAATTCCTGGTTTTTTCCTTTACCTTCTTTTTTTGTTTCTAAAAACAATACACAATTTGAGCAATAAACCCCAACGTTTTTATCAGAGTAAGCTAACCACTTAAAATCATCAAGCCACTTTCTTTGAAAATATCTTTCCGACCTTTGCTTTCCTGAGCAGGAAATATATATTTTGAATCTGGTTTCCAGAGATATTTTAATATTTCCACTTTTTTCTTATTGCTAAATACCGTACCTATGAAACTGCCAATGTTCGTTGAGATGAACAATCCTTTCTGTATTCCTTGATTGCGCCTGATTTATAGACGCTTGTGAAGTAAAACATCACGTTATACTTGAGATTTTTCAGCTGCTATCGCAGTTACAGAAGTTGCAGGAGAAACTGATTCTTCGAGTCCGAGAACCTCACTCTTTGAATAATTTTAATCTTTATTACTATAGTGCTTACTTTTTTGTGGAAAAAGTTTCTAATATCTGTTCTTCTTTTCATATATATTTTTTATTTATTTTTTAAGTTGAACAACAACAAGAACAAAATGTTAAAAACAAAGTACCAAAACTATAAACTATTAATTAAGCCACTGATATTATTTTTTTTTTAACAGTTGTCACCACCACTCACGGGCGAAGCCCTATTCAAGGAGGGGTGTTGCACGCCTAGTACACAACTAACGCAAATTACGCAGATGAGCACAGACCCACAATGTTATCGCATTAGTAAATAATGCTGAGAGACAGAGAGAATTAAGACACATCTCTGTCTAATATATATATATATATATATATATATATATATATATATATATATATATATATATATATATATATATATAATATATTATATATATATATAATATATATATATATATATATATATAATATATAATATATATATATATATTCATATAATACTTAGTAAAAGTAATACTTTCTTTAAACACAGAGTATCCATAAGTATACTAAGTGGTGTAGGTAGAGATGCGTATCGAAGTGAAAAGTATTATTGATTTAGTGTTGGTGAAGGAAGGAGATGTTGAAGTATGTGTTGGATGTTGAAAATCAGTTAGGGGTTTAGGAATGGATTATCGGATCATTTGTTGTTCTATGTAAAAATTAAGTTAGTGGGGGCTTGGATGGAGGAAGTGATACGAAAGGATTAGGTAAATTAAGATGAGAAGTTAAGTGGTCAAGGACCAATTAAGGATAAGTATGTAGAGCGCTGCTAGTAAAACGGTTGAATGTGAACAAGTTGATTACAAATCTGGGGCAAATGAAGGAAGCCAAATGTTAGTAGTGCAAAGGAACGTATGTGGATGTGCTAAAGTAGGAAGTAAGAATGTTACAGGAATGGTGGAATGAAGAGGTTGATGAAAGCGGTGGAAAGGTAAAAAAGAACTTGGTTGAATGTCTAAAAGCAAATTGATGAAGTTTCAAAAGAAGATGCTTGGAATTATATAAGAGGAAAAAAGAAATACTAAAAGTGCTTACGTAGGAGGAAAAAGGAGGTAAATGAACAGTTTATAAAGAAGATGAATGAGGACTTACAAGGGAATAGGAAGCTCTTTTGGAGCGCGAAAGGTTAAGAATGAGAATAAGGGGAATCTGCTTAGAATAATGAATAGGATGGTGCTTTTGTAACTGATGAAATGGGTGAGAGGAGTGTGGAAAGAAACACTTCGAAAATCTGCACAATATTACAGTAATGAAGAGGTGATAGGAATGTGTGTGGGTTTTGATGGTGCAAGAAGGAATAGGTATTTTGAGGGATGAGTTATTAGTAAGGAGAGTTAATGGTAGAGTGATGAATTTGAAGAATGGTAAATCGGCAGGTATAGATGAAAGCACTGGTAAAATGATCAAGAACGGAGGCGAGATGGTGATTGATTGGATTTGGAAGTTGTGTAACAAAGCGTTTATGGAGGGTATAGTTCCAAGGGATTGGAGCAGAGCGGTAATAGACCCTTATATAAGGGTTAAGGGAGAAAAGGGGAACTGTAGAAATGTATAGGGGAATAAGTTTATTGATGTTGTAGGGGAAGGTATATGTGTATTTGGTCGAAAGAGTTGCGTCGAGTGATGAAGGACTGATTGATGAAGAACAAGGTGCGTTTAGGAGTGTAGAGGATGTGTGGAATCAAATCTTTACATTGAAACAAAATGATTGAGAAAATGAGGCGAGAAGAAGAAAAAATTGTATTTAGGTTATGGAATTTGCAACCAGCGTATGATAGGATTAATTGGGAAGGTTTATGGCAGGTGTTAGTGCATTGGTGATTGGTGGTAGGAGCTTCTGAATGAATCAAAAAGTATTGTATGACGATAGTGAAGTGTGTGTAAGAAAAATGGTGTCAATGGTGATTGGTTAGGATTTATAGCGGAGTAAGACAGGGTTGTTATGTCTCCTTGGTTATTCAATTTGTATATGGATGGGGTTATGAAAGAATTCGAGGTGGGGATGGCAGGTAATGGTGTTAGAATGGTGGAGAATGGAGATGAGTGGAGGGTGCCCTAACTATTATATGCGGATGATTTGGTTCTGTGTTGGTGAAATCTGAAGAGAGTTTGAGAGGATTGTAGGAGAGATTTGCAGGTGTGTAAAGAGGGGCTTGAAAGTAACGGGAAAGAGTTAAGGTTATGGTTGTGAGTGAGGACACTCTTCAGTGTGAAGTTATGTTAGATGGTGGAGCAACTGGAACAAGTGTCTCAGTTTAAATATTTAGGGTATATTGCTGATAAAGGAACGGACGATGCAGAGTGTAGTAGGAAAGTTGTGAATGGCAGGAAGGTGGCTGGTGCAATTAAATCGTTGGTGAATGTAAAGGGACTAAGTCTTGAGTGTGCTAGGTTTTGCATGAGGGTATGTTGTTACCGTGTTATTGTAAGTAGTGAGGACTATGGTCTGGAATAAGAAAGTATAGATCTAAAGTTCAATGTGTTCAGATGGACAATCTTAGGTGTGCTAGGTGTGAGAAGAATTGAAAAAGTGAGGAATGAACGTATTGAGATTGGTGTGGTGTGAAGAAAGGGGTAAATGAGAGAATAAATGAAAGTATTGTGAGATGTTGGGTCATATGGAAAGGAATAATGATAGTACGGTTGGTTAAGCGGATGTAAGTGGCGAGTGTGTTGGGAACCGACCGGCTGGGGAGACCGAAGAAAAAGTGATTGAGTCAGTAAGCGAATGTTGAAGGAGAGAAATGTGAGTTTGGTAGAGGCGAGAAGAAAGTGTATAACAGGAGTGAATGGCGGGGGATTGTGAGGGGGTATGGTTGTGGCCACCTGGGCCAAGGGATGAACCCTTACACTGACGATCTTCCATAGTGAGGGTCCATCGCTGTCCATGAAGCTTTAGGGTGGATTTTCTGACTTGCGATGAGTTCCCACTAATTAATGGTACTGAGGGGGCGGTAAGGCCGGGCTTTCTTTTCGACTTGCTGTCATTGTGTTCTTTTACTGCTTCTTTCCGATGCCGTCGCGCACCTACTTCCCATTTCTTGGGAAAATTAAGGAAGATAAAGAAAGAAAGAACGATAATATATATATATATATATAATATATATATATATACTATTATATATATATATATATATATATATATATATATATATATATATAATATATATATATATATATATATATATTATTATATATATATTATATATATGAAAAATTATGACGTTTTCTCCTTCTTCTCTAAAAACTAAAGGACTTACGAGATTTTTTCCTGACAGCGACGAATATATAAAATTAATTTCACCTCTGCATTATATTATTAACGGGTATGATACTTAAAAATTTTTAAGTGTCTAGAAAATTAGGTCTAATATATATATAGTAATATATATATATATATATATATATATATATATATATATATATATATATAAAAAAAATATATAAGAAAAGTATATATATTTAATATATATAAAATTTAAATATACTAATATATATATATATATATTATATATTATATCAAAATAAAGATGCAGTAGCAGCATCAATATTTTAACAAAAATAATCACTTAGATGAAAATAGAGCTAAAATTAAAAGTGGGAGTTAGGCCCCTTGGACGCTATGCGCGCTCAGCTCATCGGGACTCCTAATTAAAAATTGAAACGAAAAAGGTTAAAGTGTTAAAAAATTCACGTAACAAACCAAAAACACTCCTCATCAAAATATGGGTGTTCGAATATAATATAATATAATATAATATAATATAATAATATATAATTTAATATAAAATAATATAATATAACATAATATATATATATATATATTTATAATATATATATATATATAGTATATATAATATATATAATATATATATATATTTCTTTCATCATATCATATATATATATAATATATATATTTAAGAATATATATATATATATATAAATTAGGGATGGCCAAAAAATATCGATATATCGAAATATCGATATTTTTGGCTCGATATATCGATATTTTTGGGCGATATTTTCTTAGGCGATATATCGATATTTTTTCTTAATATCGAAAGCCGATATTCTTTCAAAAAAAAAATTTTTAAAGGCCGGAAAAAAATAAAATCTTATCCCCCTCTCCCGACACCCTGAAATGATGAAACTCTTTTCCCACCATATTTCGTTCTTCGTTCGTCCCCCAATGTCGTGTATAAAATAAACCGAAAAATTGGGGTTTTAGATTTTTAGATCGACATGGCACATACCACATAGTCAAATTGTCTTCTGAGTATTCACTAATCACTATTCAGTGATCAAGTGGATACGACCCAATAAAATTTTGGAATGATAGTAAAAATGCTTTCCTGATATTTTTATGTTAGCAATGAAATATCTTACTGGAAAGCAATTTTACTATCATTCCAAATTTTATTGGGTCGCCAATACCACTTGATCACTGAAAGTGATTATGTGAATACTCAGGAAGACAATTTGACTACTGTGGTATGTGCCATTGTCGATCTATTTTGGTTCCGAAAAGACGAAAAAATCTAAAACAAAATTTCGGTTTATTTTATACACGACATTGGGGGACGAACGAAGAACGAAATATGGTGGGAAAGAGTTCATCACTTCGGGGTGTCGGGAGAGGGGATAAGATTTTATTTTTCCGGCCTTTTAAAAATTTTTTTTTGAAAAGAATATCGGCTTTTCGATATTAAGAAAAAATATTCGGAAATATCGATATTCGGCCTAAGAAAATATCGATATAATCGAGCAAAAAAAACCAATATTCGATTATATGAATATTTTTTGCCCACCCTAAATAATATATATATATATATACTATATATATATATATATATATATATATATAGTACTATATATAATATATATAATATATATAATATATATGTAAAATAATTTCGATTACCATAAGAATACAATCTATATTTATAATCTCCATGTATGTTATTTTATATTAAATATATTATATATATTATATTATATATATTATATTATTATTCGAACACCCATATTTTGATGAGGATGTTTTGTTTGTTACGGAATTTTAACACTTTAACCTTTTTCGTTTCATATTTTTAATTAGGAGTCCGATGAGCTGAGCGCGCATTAGCGTCCAAGGCCTAACTCCACTTTTAATTTTAGCTCTATTCATCTAAGTGATTATTTTTGTTAAATATTGGCCTGCTACTGCATTCTTTATTTTGATATATATATATTATATATATATATATATATATATATATTATATATATATATATATATATATATATAGTATATATATATATATAATTAATATATATATATATATATATATATATATATATTATATATATATATATATATATATATATATATATATATTAGACACTTATATTTTATACACTAAAATTTTTAAGTATCATACCCGTTAATATATAAAGTGTAGAGGTTAAATTAATTTTATATAATTCGTCGCTGTCAGGAACAAATCTCGTAAGGCCTATGGGAAGTTTTTAGAGAAGAAGGAGAAAACGTCATAATTTTCATATATATATAATATATATATATATATATTATATATATAATATATATATATATATAATATATTATATATATTATAATATATATATATATATATATAATTATATATATTATATATATATATATATAGTATCTTTTCTTTCTTTCTTTTCTTCTTTTATATTTTCCCAAGAATGGGAGTAAGGTGCGCGACGGGCATCGGAAAGAAAAGCAGTAGAAAAGAACATGACACAAGTCGAAAAGAAAGCCCAGCTTACCGCCCCCTCAGTACCATTAATTAGTGGGAACCTCGTCGCAGTCAGAAAATCCACCCTAAAAGCTTCATGGGACAGCGATGGAACCCTCACTATGGTAGATCTGTCAATGTAAGGTTTTCATTCCTTGCCCGGTAGGGCCCACACCATACCCCCTTCCACAAGTCCCCCGCCATTCACTCCTGTTAACACCTTTCTTCTCGCCTCTACAAACTCACATTTCTTCTCCTTCAAACATTCGCTTACTGACTCAATCCACTTTTTCTTCGGTCTCCCAGCCGGTCGGTTCCCAACACACTCGCCACTATACATCCGCTTAACCAACCGACTATCATTCATCCTTTCCACATGACCAAACCATCTCAACATACTTTCATTTATTCTCTCATTTACCCCTTTCTTCACAACCACACACTCTCTAATACGTTCATTCCTCACTTTATCAATTCTTCTCATCACCTAGCACACCCCTAAGGGATTTGTTCCATCTGAACACATTTTGAACTTAGATCTATACTTCTTATTCCAGACCATAGTCTCACTACTATACAATAACACAGGTAACAACATACTTCACTAAAAACCCTAGCACACTCAAGGCCTTAGTCCCTTACATTCACCAACGATTTAAGCACAGCCACCTTCCTGCCATTGTCACAACTTTCCTATTACACTCTTGCATCATCCCCTTCCCTTTTCATCCAACATATACCCTAAATATTTAAACTCAGACACTTGTTCCAGTTGCTCACCATCTAACATAACTTCACACTGAAGAGTGTCCTCACTCACAACCATAACCTTACTCTTATCACGTTTACTTTCAAGCCCCTCCTTTACACACCCTGCCAAATCTCTCTACCAAATCCTCTCAAACTCTCTTCAGATTCACCACACAGAAACCAAATCATCCGCATGATAATAAGGTAGGGCACCCTCACTCATCTCCATTCTCCACCATTCTAACACCATTACACCTGCCATCCCCACCTCGAATTTTTTTCATAACCCCATCATATACAAATTGAATAACCAAGGAGACATAACACAACCCTGTCTTACTCCGCTATTAATCCTAAACCAATCACCATGACACCATTTATTCTTCAAACACGCTTCACTATCGTCATACATCTTTGGATCCATTCAGAAAAGCCTACACAACACCATTATACACTAACACCTTGCCATAAAGCTTCCCTATTAACTCTATCATACGCCTGTTGCAAATCCATTAAAACCTAAATAAATTTTTTTCTTCTCTTCTCTTCCCTCATTTTCTCAATCATTTGTTCAATGTATAAAAATTGATCCACACATCCTCTACCACTCTAAACGCACCTTGTTCTTTCATCAATCAGTTCCTTCAGTCACTCGACGCACTCTTTTCGACCAAAATACCGCATATACCTCCCTACAACACTCATAAACTTATTCCCTATAATTTCTACAGTTTCCCTTTTCTCCCTTACCCTTATATAAGGTACTATTACCGCTCTCCTCCAATCCCTTGGAACTAACCCTCCAGAAACGCTTTATTACACAACTTCCAAATCCAATCAATTCCCATCTCGCCCTCCGTTCTTGATCATTTCACCAGTTATTCATTCTAACCTGCAGATGTACCATTCTCAAACTTTTCACTTCTTACCATTACCTCCTCCTTACTAATAACCTCATCCCCAAAATACCTATTCCTTCTTTGCACCATCAAAACCCACACACATTATTCACTATCCCTCTTCATTACTGCCAAAATATTGTGCAGATTTCGAAGTGTTCTTTCCACACTCCTCTCACACCCATTTCATAACACAAAAGCATCATCCCTATTCATTTATCTAAGCAGATTCCCCTTATTCTCATTCTTTAACCTTCGCGCTTCCTTCCAGAATAGCTTCCTATTTCCCTTGTAAGTCCTCATTCATCTCCTTGCCAAACTGTTTCATTTACCTCTTGTTTTCTCCTACGTTTACACCTTTTAGTATTTCTTTCATCCTTCTTCCATAAATCCAATATTTTTCGTCTTCGTAGAGATCATTTGTTTTTAGTACATCAACCACGCTTCTTTTTACCTTTAACCGCTTTTCATCACCTCTTCATCCACCACTCACTGTTAACATTCTTACTTCCTACTTAGCACATCCACATAGCTTCCTTTGCACTACTAACAATTGCTTCCTTCATTTTGCCCCCAGATTTGTATCACTTGTTCACATTCAACCGTTTTACTAGCAAGCGCTCTTACATACTTATCCTTATGTCTTGACACTTTAACTTCTCACTTCTTAATTTTACGCAATTCCTTTTCGTATCAACCTTCCTCTCCATCCAAAGCCCCACTAACTTAATTTTACCACAGAACAACATAATGCATCCGATAATTCCCATTCCTTAAACCCGCCTAACTGATGTAACATCCAACACATACTTCACATTCTCCTTCTTCCAACAACACTAAAATCAATCATACTTTTCACTTCGATTACCATCTCACCTACAACCAACTCTAGTATACTTATGGATACTCTTGTGTTTAAAGAAAGTATTACTTATTACTTAAGTATTATATGAATATATATATATATATATAATTATATATATATAATATATATATATATATATTATATATATATATATATATATATATATATATATATATATATATATATATATATATATATATATATATATATATATATATATATATATATATTAGACAGAGAGAGATGTGTCTTAATTCTCTCTCTCTCAGCATTACTTACTAATGAGATAACATTGTGGTGTCTGTGTAAAGCTATCGATCTATTGCGTAATTTGCGTTAGTTGTGTACTTCTTAGGCGTGCAACACCCCCCTCCTTGAATAGGGCTTCGCCCGTGAGTGGTGGTGACAACTGTAAAAAATAATAATATCAAGTTGCTAGTGAATAGTTATAGTTTTGTACCTTTTGTTTAACATTTTTTGTTCTTGTTGTTGCTCAACTTAAAAAAAATTAAAAAAATATATATGAAAAGAAGAACAGATATTAGAGACTTTTTCCACAAAAAAAAGTAAGCACTATAGTAATAAAGATTAATATTATTCAAAGAGTGAGGTTCTCGGACTCGAAGAATCAGTTTCTTCTGCAACTTCTGTAACTGCAATAGCAGCTGAAAACTCTCAAGTATACGGTGATGTTTTTACTTCACAAGCGTCTATAAATCAGGCGCAATCAAGGAATACAGAAAGGATTGTTCATCTCAACGACATTGGCAATTTCATAGGTACGGTATTTAGCAATAAGAAAAAGTGGAAATATTAAAATATCTCTGGAAACCAGATTCAAAATATATATTTCCTGCTCAGGAAGGCAAAGGTCGGGAAAGATATTTTCAAAGAAAGTGGCTTGATGATTTGAAGTGGTTAGCTTACTCTGATAAAAACGTTGGGGTTTATTGCTCAAATTGTGTATTGTTTTTGGAAACAAAAGGAGAAGGTAAAGGAAAAATCCAGGAATTGGGTGTTTTTGTCTCGAAACCGTATTCAAACTTAAAGAAAGCCACTGAATCTTTCAAAAAACACGAGGCAACTAAATATCACAAAGAATCGGTAGAAAAGAGATTTGGTGTAGAAAAGCAGGTTCAAGGAAAAATCGAGAGCATCGACAAACAGATTGACAGTCAGAAGAAAAGGGAGGCCGAAGACAGTAGAAAGCGGCTAATTCCAATTGTTGAAACAATTCGATTTTGTGGTAAGCAAAATATATCGTTATGCGGACATCATGACTCCGGTCGAATCGAACTCTCTCGGCCTGTGGGAAACGATGGCAATTTTCGGAGTCTTTTAAAATATCGTGCTAATGCTGGAGACCATGTTCTTTCAAAACCTTTAAAAACTAGGGCTAGAAATGCCATGTATACCAGTTCCACAATCCAAAATGCTCTAATTCAGTCAGTCATTTGCACATCTTATTCAATGTAAAACCGATGTATTCCAGAAAGAAAATTTTTCTTTGTGTGCGTGTTACGTTAATATTGATACTCTTACCGTCAAAGATTTTTTGTGTTTCGCCTCAGTAAATGATCTGACGGGAATAAGTCTTGCAAAATTAATTGAAGAAAAAGTAACTGAACTTGGTTTGGATATGAATAATCTAAGAGGATAGGGGTATGACGGTGCAGCAGCAATGAGTGGTGAGTTCAGGGGTGTTCAGAGAGTAATAAAGGAAAAATGTCACTAAAGCTATTTATACTCACTCTGCTTTTTGCATTGCTTAAGTTTATGCCTCACAGACGCTTCTAAAGTTCAGAAATTCGAAGTGCAATTGGAATAATATCATAATTGTACATCTTCTCTTGTAAGCGCTAAGGGACAAAAGTGTTGAAGAAAAGAATAGGAAGAACTTATTTCTAAGAGTAGCAAAGAAGAGATTAAAAAGGTTTGCGAAACTCGCTGGAGGCCAACGGAATGAATCGGTTTTATTATTTAAAGAGTGCGTATCCAGAAATAGCAGCTTAGAAACAAATAAAATGTTGAAGTTGAGATCAGTCCAAAAAAAAGCTACTTAATTCTTAAAGTTTACAGTGCATCTTTGTATGGTTTCCTTTTTTGTTTTAACAGACTATTAAGTTAACATCAATCTTTCAAAACGATGCAACACACGTTATTGATTTGGTGAGTGCATATAGTGAAGTGAATCTAGTTAAAACTAAACTGAAAACCATTCAGAGAAAATGCAACATTAGAATATTCAGCATACTTTTGAGAATGTAAGCGACATCTGAATCTTCAACTGGAATTGAAATTGCTTACCAGAATAACAAATTCCAAAAATACAGACCCTTCATTCCTTTTCTGAACCACAGACTTATCGCACATCCATTTTTATACCATTTTTGGATGATTTAATATCAGCATTAGGAAAGAGGTTTTTAAGTCACAAAGAAATTATATCTCCCTTGCAATTTGTCATACCAAACAAGTGTAATGTGCCATGTGAGAAGATAAAAGATGTAACATTTTACAACATTTTACAAAGATCTCGAAAGCCTAATTAAAGATTTAGTAAAATCAGAATTGAATTGATGGAAGCTGGATAAATGGCATCACAGCACCAAGATTCGTCCAAAAAAAACAGCAATAGACGAACTAGTTTCTTGTTCGAAGTCACAATTTGCAAATATTTACGTCTTGTTGCAAATACTGGCAATTTTACCAGTGTCTACTGCTTAAGTAGAAAGAAGGTTTTCAACATTATGACTTCTGAAAACCTACTTCAGAAATACTATTTATTGGAGATGAAAGACTTACTGGACTTGCCCTCATCTACATACATCGAAATATTGACATAAAAACTGAAAATGTTATCTCGGACTTTGTTCACTCTCATGCCTGGCGATTAAAGTTAACATCAGATAAAATGATTTTAGAAATTTATATAGATTATTCCCATTTTTTCTTAGAAATTTAATATTTGGTCCTTCCACTTTATATATATATATATATATATATATATATATATATAAAATAAACTATATATATATATATAATATAATATATATATATATATATATATATATATATATATATATTATATATATATATATATATAATTATATATATATATTAATTATTATATATAATATATATATATATAATATATATATATATATAATATATGATATATATATATATATATATTATATATATATAATAGTATATATATATATATATAATATTATATATATATAATATATATTATATATAAAAGAAACGATTTTTTTATGCCCCCTAAAAAAAAATTCGTTTTTTATATATATATATATATATATAATATATATATATTATATATATAATATTTATATATATATATATATATTATTATATAAATATATATAATATATATAAATATATATATATAATATATATATATTATATATATATTATATAGTATATATTAGTTATATATATATATAAAAGAAACGGATTTGTCTAGCCCCCCTAAAAAATCCTGGGTCTCCCCTATATATGGGTATTTGCCCAATGGCAGGAATATCATGGCTTCCCAGGCCAATCGTTTTTGCCCAGTTGTTGATTTTTCCGGATCAGGATATCTTTTCCTTTGCTTTGCAACAATTTGCAGAGGATACTACAATTGTTCTTCATTAGAGCCACTCCTCTCTCTCTCTCTCTCTCTCTCTCCTCTCTCTCCTCTCTCTCGTCTCTCTCTCTCTCTCTTCTCTCTCTCTCTCTCTCTCTCTCTCTCTCCTCTCTCTCTCTCTCTCTCTCTCTCTCTCTCTCTCTCTCTTCTCTCCTCTCTCTCTCTCTCTCTCTCTCTCTCTCTCTCTCTCTCTCTCTCTCTCTCTCTCTCTCGTAGGTGTAATAAACTCAAATGTTGAATTGGATTGAATCGAATATTTTATTGACAAACTTTCAATTATATTTAACAATTTCGCAAACCTAAAGCTAAAATTCAATTACAACATTATAACTCTGTTATGTACTCCCTCGCACACTGCAATTTTTTCATATACACAATATGGCGCAAAATGCTACAAAACACCTTATTAAACAAGATTCCACATTATTTTGTACAAATCAAATGACAAAACACATAAAAAAGAGCTTCTAAAGCGAACTGCAACTCTCTCCCGATAATAAAAAAGTAAAAAAAAAAAAATAGAAATACACATAAGATCAAAAAAACTCATTTAAAAAAAAAAAAAAAGGGAAGTAAGCGCGCGAAAATGCATTTTTATAATATAGGGTCTTGGACAAACTCAAAGACTACCTAATCAACAATTTTTTTATTTAATATGATACAAAGTTGCCCAAATAAGAAATATTACATCATTCAGCAGTACATTACAATGATAAAACGATGAGGAAACATATTTAACACAAATTATAACAAATGTTTCTTTTACTCTTGCATAAATCGATAAAAGATGTCATTCCTATACGACCGCTTTCCTTAATTTGGTTAGAGAAAACGTAAAATGTTTTATGGGTAACTACATATATAACACCCAAACAAAAAAAACTGATACAAACAAGATATAAAGAAAGATTAAAATAATATAATGAAATACTCCAGCTTTCGAGGTCCAGCCTTGACCTTGCAACTAAGTAGCAGATTTATTATGTTGCCAAAAGTGCTTTTTTAAACAAATAATTTTCTTTAAGAATGTGTTAGATAAAAAATGTACATAAAAGTACATACATTTATATTTATATATCAATATTATTTATAATAAGAGACTCTAATACTTTTATCGAATTAATATATCTGTAATAGGGGCGATTAATGACATTTTTATATTTATGAAATGATTTCCTCATCTGTGATTAGTGAGCGCACAATTTTGGCCATATGAGTGTTGGTATTTTTGTCTATTGAAATCCATTGTTTCACCAGCATATATTTTTATTTACAACTAACGCATTTTATTATTTTATACACCAACAGTTTTCTTTTCCTCCCTCAATTCTGGCTTTGATATTTTCTTTAAAGTATATATATATGGAACCGATTCGACCAAATTTAAGTGTTTAGAAATATATTTTTTTTTTATCCTGATCCAAGTTTCTGTAAGAAGCCACTTCGGTTAGGTTGTGTGGCGTCATAGAAATGATATCATGTACACGTTAGAACAGAGTCATTCATTTGAACTCGTATTATGTAGTTTGATTACGTTAGGTATTGTAGTTTGAGCGTTACTGCTTATGTTATGGTTATGTTAGACATTTTGTGGGTAAATTTTGATAGCTCGTTACGATAACAATAATTGATACGTTAAATACTTTGTAGTACGCGGCCCCTTTACCTTAACATAACACACACACACACACACACACACATACACACTAACACACACACACACACATGTACAATTACATTCTTTCTTGTTTGCAGTGCTGAAGTTGAATCAATTTCAGAGAAGGATACAACATCCAAAGATACACTCGCATCATTATTTCTCTCATTAAAACGTCTCTGTTGATAGGGTTGGTGTCACTAACGAATTACCGGATTGTTGTCAAGCGTACATTTTCTTTTAATTTATTCAATACTCGCACTTTTTATTTTAATTTCTACTTTGTTGAGGACAAGCTTTTAAGGAAGAAAGATAAAGTTTCGTTTTGCTCTTAACCAAAGCTTCGAGGTTTGAGCGTTCCAACAACAACTCTCTTTCCTCTTACTCCCTCTCCCTCTGCCCTTAATTTCCATCCAAAGGTATCTTTATATATATATGATGATAAGAACGTAGTCTCTTCTCTTATTATTTCCATATTTTTTATTTTATGGCATTGATTCTCTTGCCAAATCTACACTACATTTCTCAGTACTGTTTAATTATCTCAAAGCTCTACTCACTATTCTAAAATAATCGACTAATTAATCTCCAAATGGAACATGATGATCAAAGTTTACTTTACTAATTAAAGATAATTCCAGGTTTAATTTTGATCTTTACACTACTACCCCGAGCAGATGGCTCTATTTTCTCCCAGCGATCGAGAATGCAGGATTTGCATCTAACACTATGTCTCTCTTGAAATAAATAATTATTCATAAAAAATATGAATTATTTTAGTTATCCTCGTATTGTTAAACTCACCTAAACCTAAACTAAGCTTAACCTAACCTAAGCCGTTAACCTAACCTGAACCTACACCTAACCTAAGCCTAAGTCCGTTAATACCCTAACAAACTAACAACTAACCAACCCTAATCCCTATCCCACCTTCCCCTAACCTAATCCTATTCCCCCTTAAAATAGTTCATAAAATAATTCTACATAATCTTAAACCATATCGTAAAGTTACCACCTATTAACACATGTACGCGGCATCTTGAAATATCATTAATCTGTAACGAAATAAAATAATCTAATTAATATACTCACTCTGCTTCTCCTCCTGCTCCTTCTCCTGTCTCTCCCCTCGAAGTTTACCTTACCTCCTCTTATACTCACTAAAAAAAGGTTATCTCCTACCTACTTTAACATGTATGTCTCTCCTCATATTTATTATATTTTTATTATTTTTACTCCACTTTTTAATGTACTATGATGCTACGTTATGATTTATATATTATATTATATAGTCTATATATACTTCAACTCTTTTACCTATACTCTATTTTTTTCTCTTTACCCCTATACTTTCTATATACTATATCAAAAATTATTTAATTTTCTGAAACAGAACAAAGATCCACAGGAACTTTCCCCCTAACAAAGTTTTCGACGCCCACACTTTTTCAAACGCAACACAGAATATTCCAAATGCCTATTTAAAAATTTTTATAATTTTATAGGAATTTATATCGATCATCATTTATTAATTCGATTTCTCCAATATATCGCTCTATCACGATTCAAACCCTTTAACCTGAGAGCCCCCGACAAATATATAATAAATATATATATAATTATCAGTGAAATCGATTAGTAATATATATATATATATAATATATATATATAAATATAGTATATAATTTACTTATATCTAGCTTATTACCATAATTATTCTATATCTAATATATATCCATATATAATATATATATCTATATACGTATTATTATATACATATATATATATATTATTAATATAATAGAGGGTTTATCATTCATCTATTATATTCATCGATTTTTTCTATTACGATCGATCTTTTGGTCACTGAAAAAGGGTTGAATTAATCCTTTCGTACAAAACAATAACTAAATCTTGAATCAGTCTCCCCGCCCCGAAAAATTCTAAGGATTGGGACTTTATTATTTATTATTTTTTTTTTATTTTTTTTTTAATTTTTTTTTTTGGCTTATCATCGAGAAATATTTTTAAAAATTATTTCCCCATTTAGGGGGCGCGAGCGTCGACGGGGGCATCTGCGAGAGTACTGCTACTCCCCCCCCTTATCTCCTTCCTGTATTACTTATGATTTTCTCTTTCCTTTTTTCTTGACAGAAGGAACCGTTGATGGGGCAACTTCTTTTTCTTTTTTTCCATTCACACACACTCTCAAACGACCTTCTCCATTAAGCCTTCCTGGTCGTACGTTTCTTCATCCAAAAACTCCCGTAGGTGGGTGCCTAGATAGTTCGAGGAACCCCCGCTGATACCCAAAGACCATAGTAAGATGCGGGTTGTTGCTCTCTCCTTTCCCATGCGCCTCCGCTCCATCACTAGCATTCAATTCCCATAGCAAATTTTAATCTTTCCCGAACCTTTCCAGACAACTCAACTTCAATCGACTCACGACCAATTCCATCTCCCGGTTCTAGCTGCGTAGGTGGCCTCCCTCGCGCTCGATTCACTGGATCTAGTCCCACTCGTGCGGATGCCACATCGGCCTGCGCGACGGCCGGGAATAACCCCGAGAGACCCCGACTCATGCCATCTTGCGGTTTACCCTTGGGTTTAGAAGTTCCATTTAGTTTAAAAAAAAAAACGACAAAAAGAAATATTAGATTCTCTTTTACTTCTAAAAAACCACTTACACACATTATCGGTATTTACTCTTTAAGATAAACACAGTAAAAGCCCCTGGATTGCCTTACTAATACTATCCACACTAGTCTTTCGTCGGCTGGATTTTCACAACCCGCAAAGATCCGGTCCACCTGGCCCCTACTCTCTCTCGTTACCGGCCGGCGTCTCCTCGTGTTTTCCTCTTTATTTTCCAACCTCCCTTTACCTTTCCATTAGTTGGGTTTATCGTGTCGGTAACGACGGCACTTTCACCTTTTTTTTCGAAGACTAATAATCATACCCCTCCCTTCGTGCGCGCTGTCCCTTCCTGTTTCCTTCGTCTAATCCCTCCTCCTGTCTTTGGGGGTTTACTGCAGTTGCTATCATGAATGATCCGCTAGATTAGCCTCTTCCTTCGCCATCCTTGTTTCCTTTCTCTCCTCCTTCCCGATACCATCCTCCCTTCTAGGTCGTGGTATAGGAACTCGCATGGCTGCCCCCCCACCCCTCCTTTCTCTGGGCGCACTCCGATCCGAGATCGAGCATGGGCCCCTCTTAACGAATGGACCTCGGCCACCACCCGCTCAACCAGATTACCGCCCCCAAACAAGTTACTGCGATAACCCAATGAAAGAAAGGAGAGATGTTAATTTTTTAAAAATTATATATTAAATAAAAATAATAATATAAAAAAAGGTTTAAAAACAAAATAATTTAAAGCTTATCACCATTAACATTTAAAAAAAAATTTGAAAGCCCACGCCTCTCACCAATCCCTGTTATAATCCTTTAGAATTTTACCTTCTAGATATACAAGATATAATAAATTGATTTTACTTATAGTAGGAGCTGCCTTGTGATGTTTTTCAAACCTATGTAAACTCGTTTTGAGCATTATAGATATTTCTGTACCCTATCTATATATTATAATATATTAATATATATTATATATTATACTAATATAATCATATATTTTATTACTTATTTTTAATTTAAATTCTTTATTTGTTAGTATAAATATTAAATATATATTTAATTTATAATTATTATATTATTACTATAAATATATATGATTATATACATCTGTACGATCAGAATAAAATAATAAGTCGACTATTATGTACTTTTATATTATATAGTATTATGATATTAAAGTCTATGTTACTCTGATAATTGTCAAAAATATCGTACATTATATTAATGCTCTTTCAAAAAATAAATATTTGAGTTTTCTCTTGCTTTCATATCATTATGCTTTACTATGAAATATCAGCCCCAAATTGCTACGGTGTAAATCGGTATCTAATAGATTAGACAATTTAGTTTAACACGGCCCCCTTTTTTACAAAAATCTATTAGCAATATCAAAGCATCACATTATTTTACCTTAGTTTAGGGTGTGTGGTTTAATAAACGGGTTCTCATCTATAACTATTTGCGTCACAACTCCCCAATTTAAGCATTTTTTACAAAAAAATTTTCCCCTTTTTTTATTATATATTTCGTTCCACATATTTGCTTATTGGTCAAATATATTAATGAGATTTGTTGTTTGCACGTGGTGTTATTTCTCTAACTCCCTCCACTGTCCCCCAGTGTGCCCAGTGTTAATAATAATCAATAATGAATTATTAATATCCAATAATAATTTGAAAGTGACTGGTGATCTTAAAAAATGAATAAATAATAATAATAATATTTGAATTATAGAATCATAATAAATAATAATTTAAGCCACGTCGCTATGCGGCTCTCTGATATCGTCTGTGAACGTGCGATAATAGAGGACGTTCAACAAGACTTTGGTGCCTGAAAAAGATCCGAGCTTGAGCGCTCGCAGTATGTGGTTGCTCTTTTGCTGCCACTCTTCGCTAGTCTGCGCTTTCTGGAGGTTCATATCTTTAATCCGTGCATATGGTGCGTAGCTATATTATTCTCCCCCCCTCCCACTGAAACTATTTCGACTATTGACATAGGGAAATCATGATAAAAATATCTAATTGACCTATAATTGTGGTAACCTTTTTGATTCTGTTTTATTCCTGTAGTATGCTTGATTATTATTTCTATCTCAGAGACGGTCAATTTTTCTCAGTTTCAATTGAATCTCTAATTTTTCATGTTTCGTGTACCTTATAATTCTCCTATCCACCTCTCCAATTTTTCACCTCTACAGTAGGTTGCTGCATTGTGTCCCTTATTATCTTGGTCATTAAATAACTTTGCTTTTGTATGTGTTTACTCCGTTTGTTGTTCCTTTGCTCAGTCACCGCCCCAACCAACCCCCCGTGTAATTCGCGATGTCTTTCCCAAATATAATTTTTAAAATTGTTTCGCCTCATGTACTCTCTTTGTCATTTTGAACGAAATTCCTGCTTTCATCCACTCACAAAATTTCCACAGCCCTATTTCTCTTCGTCTCATTTCACAATGGTTTTGGGAAAATGGCTCTTTTTTTCCCCAACACCGTGGTAGGTCGGGCTTTTCCCACAGGAGATAATATATTTATATTATATAGATATATATATTATAATAATAATATATATATTTATATTAATATATTATATATTATTAATATATATATTAATATATATAAATATTATATATATATATATATATATTATTTAATATAATTATTTATATTTAAATAATTAATAATCATATAAAAAGAATCCAGGTTCTTTCAACAGTGTTAGTAAAATGTAAGAAAATAAATAACCACACAAATTTACTAGAACCAGCTCTTGTTTGAGCGCGAAGCGTTGCCGTCGTGTATATCATAACGTTATATTTGTCTTTAGTTCATCGCCTGCGCTCGGCGTAATGCTGTAGGTTACACGCAGGATGCTGTGCGATATATTATGTCGCGCAATTCTTTGAAAGGACTACATCATTTACCCTCTTTGAAATCCCTACTCCTTAATGAAGTGTTACTAATAATCACACTCCAATAATTTCACACGTAATCAATAAAATTAATAATAATTAATAAATTTGAATAATAATTAATAATTATGTTCTGTCCTTAATTGGGTTTGATATATTATATGTTAATTATATAATTAATAATATAATATAAATAATAAATAATTAATAATTAATAATTAATAATATATAATAATAATAATATAATATTAATTAATAAATAATATTAATACTATAATATAAACAAATTAAATAATTTATAATACTTAATTTAAAGCTGGAAATATATAATAAATAAATAATTATAAAAACTATAATTAATTAATATAGTATTATAATAATATAAGTTTGTTTATATGAAAAACTAATTTAAGATAAATTTAATTTGTTTACTATTAGTGATTGAGCATATTTATATTATGTTGACTCGTGTTAAACAATGTTTTTATATATAACATTTATTTTTAATCAGTCAAATTTACTCTTAAGATTAAAAAAGAATTTGTGAGATAGATAACTTTATAAAGAATTCCTAAAAAAGGATCAAATTAAAATCCAACAAAATTTAATTTATTAAAAAATATAAAGCAAATCTTGCTATCAAGAATAGAAGGGATATCTTTTTTCTTATATTGATACTGATTATAGCTCTATGTATTGTCATCACCTTTATTTCAAACAATCTCAAAGATAATATTTCTAACTTTCAAGTTGTTCCTATGACCACATCTGCTCAATAGTCTTCTCTCGTGGGCCTTGCGTTTATGAAGTTTACAAAAACACACTGTTACGACTTGTCCTAGTAAAACGTTTTAAATGTGAGGGTATTACGCACATAAATCAATTCCCCCGATTACTATGTTATTAAGTGATAATTATATGTAAACCATACATACGCATTATGCGTCTTAGTAAAAGTGGCTATTGTCCCTGTTTCTGAGATGCGCTTGTCTAATGACTTCTATCCCTTTAGCCTCTCTATAGCCCTCTCTATTAAATAATAATCAAGAAGATATCACATACTTACACACATACGACGTCTGCTTATATATACTTTAGGAAAACCAACTTTGAAGTTTACTTATCAATGCTACTATCGTGCACAGTACAGCTTACACTACGTCGCTTTTATTTTTTAAATTTAAAAGATGTGACGGGTCCATACCAAAAATATTCAGCTAGTGAGGCGTCCCTGTATAAAAGTTACAATTGGGCAAATTGTTAAAAGGTAGTTAAGGAAATTTTATCCTTGCCTAAAACGGACTCGGTTATTTTGGGGTTGGGCCTATTTAAAGTCATTTTTGGATCTAGCCTTTAAATAAAAGTGATTTCTCTTATTAATACTTAGATTTTTAAAACGGAATTTAATAGGAACAGAAGACCTGATGGTAATTAACTCTGAATCATATATACATATTTGAACATAAAATGACAAACACCACTACCTATTTCACATACGCGCACACCAACACGCATACACACAACAAAATTTATTTATGATACATATTAATAAATATATATATAATATAATTATCTTTAATATATCTTTATTTGTTATTATTCTTTAGTAAACTCACCTATGCTTGAAGTTTTATAATATATTATTATTATGGTGTTACTTATTGAAGAAATTTTTATATAGCATTTATTATTTTGGTTACATTGTTCTAAATAACTCTAAATTATTAATTAGCTTGAATATATAAACTAAAGCTTATCATTTTTATAATATTATTATCATATATATATTCTTTTTCTTTGTATTTAATTGTTCGACTTTTATACATTCATATATTATATTATATTATATATAATATAATAATTCATCATCTTTAATAACTAATTTATTTTTTATATTTGTAGACATAAACCTATAAAAATTATTACAGATATATATACGTCAAATTTAGACTATATATATAAACTATATAATATAATATATAGTATACTATTACCTAGAACTCTTTTATGTGATAATATCACTCTTACGAATAGTTCTATTATATATATTATATGTAATCTACTTATAATTTTTTACGCTCCAGTAATATATGATTTTATATCTACTAATATCTTTTATGTGGATAACTAAATCTTTATATTATATATATATATTATTATATTATATATATATATAATTATGATCTATATTAATTTATATATCACATAATATTATATTATATTATATATTTACTCATTATACTTATTCTTTGAAAAATACTATGATAATATATATATGATATGGTACAGGTTTATTATAGGTTTTCATTCATTGTCTTAAATACCTTGCCTAATTAGATCCATTGGATTTCCCTTATCTATTATATTATATACTATATTATATGTTGTATTTTGTAACCAGTAGGCACTTCTTACATCATAAAAGAGCAATTAAAAATTATTGTTTTAATCCACCATGAAAAACATGTGGATAAAATTCAGCATCCAATGTTATATATATATTTTGCCTTATTATTATTATAACATACACTGTTTTATTACTTTATTTATTACGTATATAATTCTTCTTTATTTAATCATATATACACCTACTCACGATATATTATTAGTGAATAACTATATATTACGTAATATAATAAATTATCAACCATAAGTTACCACTTATATATAATCATTTCTGTAAATAAAATTCATTTGATTATATATTATTAAAGAACTTGCCATTGTAGAGCTTATATATATATTATATATATATTATATACTCATTATTATGATATTATATTTTTTAATTCTTTCATCACCCTATGTATATAATAATATTATAATTATTTATAATAATTGTTCGAGGGGACGTAGATATAGGGGGCTTTCGACATTATGCTCTGTCGTCTTCTATTGGATCCTTTTCTCTCTTCCCGTGATATCGCTCAGCACGCCTTCTCTCACCATCCAGCGACGTAATAGCGACTTTTGTTGTAGCTTGTTCGATATGGCCACTTATTTGTGTGATATATTTCCTCACCCTCACCCCCCCGGTGTGATATTACTATACTTGATTCCTGATAGGGAGTATATTAATAGTAGTATACTTATGGTACTATTACCCGATTTTTACTTATTAGCCCACGAAATAAAGACTTCCTTATATTGGATTAGGATATGTGAGGTAATGGCTCTTGGTATTGATGACCCGTGGATTGGCCCCCCCGCTTGTTGCTAAGTGTCAAGCGCTCTAATAGTTGCAGATGACTGTCCGGCACCAAGCCTAGAGATGACATGAGGGGTTGTATCGCAAACGGAAGACCTCTTCTTAACCTGTTCACCTATAAAAGATTGCATAAGCATGCCGATGATTGAAACTGGTGCTTCTCCCCTTTTTCATGCGTATCTCACTGTAGCCGGGATTACTTACACACTTACACTACTTACATTTAAATATTTGTATATAGTGTCCCTCATAGATGGTGGATGGTGCTGTTGATAGTCTTCAGAGAAGCTTTAAATGAAAATTCTTTTCGTGTGTGCTCAAAATAACTCCTAATTTGGTTGATGTGTTGTTGGGTTAAGGCTTAGAGACAATTGCGTATCGGGGTGGAAAATTCTCGTTTATACTCGTTCAATCAATCTTCGATTTATAAATTCTGTCACCATATCAAGTCTGCTTGATGTCTATTGAGTTCTGTGTATGCATGAAAGTGTGCGTTACTTTCGACGGCCCGCGCGCTTGTGATTTAAATATTCTCGTATACATACCAACCCTCCTACATCTTTCTCGATTCTACTCCTGTCCCTTTCTTCTCAAAGTTCTCTGGATTACAGTGACTAATCTTTGATTATTCTCTGTGTGCCTCTTGCCTAACGATACGTTGTTAATTTCACTGATCTTGTTTGTGATATTTCATATGTTTTTTGCACTCCTATTTTTAAAAATTCCGCCCGAAAAATTATAATTTCGATTCGCTTTTCGGTATTTGAATGCTTATCCGCGTTAGTTTGCTATTACCGTACTATCATTACTCATTTCTCACTGCATTAGGAAACTAAACTTCAGCGCTGCAAATAGGAGAATGGGCCACACAGCTAAAATCTACTTCTATAGAGCAAGATTGAAACGGTGACAGCTTCGCTATGTAGGTTTTCTCCCTTATCAGCTCAACGCTTGGATTCCTACCACCACGCTCAAATTGTAAGTGAGGCAGTTTAAGATTCTTCTTAACTCGGTATTGTCTTAAATCTAATATTTTATTAATAATAGTGCTTGTGGTTGTTAAACCCTCTAAACTTTGTCTTGCAATTAGTACCTCTGAAAGTCATGCATCTGTGGTCGCGTTTGCGTGCGAACCTCTAAAGCTTAAACAATAGCACTCTGAAACTACTTGAAGATTTGGATTCCTGAGAAGTGATTGTTGAGTAGTATGATCTTGCCGGTTTTTTAGGGATACGTTGTGAGGCCGTTCGGGTTCGGACGACTCATGGTTAGTTATTGTTAGAAGTATATGTTAGTTAGTTTATTTATTATATATACTATATATATAGGTATTAGGCTAGATTTCACTATTCCCGTAGTAATAGTTTATTTAGATATCAGGGAATATTTTATGCTATTAAAAATAATAGTAGTATATATATATATATATGTAGTCTACTTGATATATATTATATACTCTAATTTAATATATATAATTAATTCTTAATATACTATATGTTATAGTAGTATATAGCTATACTATTATTACTCAGCTACGTATTTAGCCATCAGTTTTTACTTCACCGATATCACCTTCGGTTTAAAGTGATATGTTGATGATAATACAATGTGTATGCAAACCAGCCTGTCAATGGATCTTTTGATTTTAATATAAAATCCTAATTGTTGTGTTCTAAAAACTATTTTATTTACCGAAATAGTAAATGATGATAGAAAAAAAACTCCAAGCCGATCTCACCCCATATAAAGTAAAATATCAATTGAATTAGTATTATACTTTACCATGCTCTCTCTTATTTTAAAAATTATTTAATAATAAATTAATTGGTTTCACCCAACTATCTTTACAGTCTTTATTTGCTAAGATGCTTGAATATCTTGGTACACCTCTAATGTATTCCAAAATATGTTTGAGATTGCACTTAAAAAACCTACTTATTAATCTCTTTATTCTCCCTAAATGTGTCCTATATAACAATAGAGCATACTTCCCTTTGCTGGCTTTAAGTATTTCAAAATACTAGTATTAACCTTCTTTCCCCAATCCACGGTGTTCGGCCCAAGATATTTTCTCGCCCTCAACGCTAGGTGTTATAGTTGAGCTTCTACATTTGTCCCTCGTTTTCTTCTGTCTCTCTCCATGATGATGATTGGATATGAATATTTTAGATTCAACTTGTTAACTCTTTTACAACTTCTCAATGCTAACATTCCTTAACCAATGTCTTGTGCTATTTTATAATAAGAAGCGGAAGATGAGATCCTCTCAACCGAGCGAAGTATTGTCCTCGGCTCGTCTCTCGTGAATTAGCACGAGATCAAGATTTAAGAGTTGGTATTAGCTTACTCACAATTTGATCTGATCGTTTGGAAATAATACTCAACATTACTAGGCATCTTTTCTGTGAACTTCGAATCTGTTCTCCTTCATGGATGAAATGTTCACTCGTGCCATCTAAAGTCTCTCTCCGCGATAAAATACCTTTCTCACACACTAAGTTTATTTCCTTGACTGTCTTTCCTTTCTCCGAGACTTACGAGGCGATCCCAGCTGTTCGATCTAAGCTCGGCAATTTTAGACTTATATTAAGTAGGTTTCTGTCACAGGTATCTTTCTGTCCCTTTGATTCATGAGTTCTTTGTCTTAGCTATATTATAATTTTATTTGTTTGATATATACTATATTCACTAAATATTCGGAATTTTATAGGTAAATTAGCGTGGTAGATGCTGATACTTATCTTCTCTTTTTCTTTAGAATTTAATTTATAATTCATATTATCATTATATATATGTATAGATATATGAGTCTTCTCCATGATATATATATATGATTTACTCAGGTTATATTATCATATCATATTCGTGCACTACTTGCTATCTTCCTCTCACATTTATTTCGCGAAAACATTTATAACTTGATTCATAATACCTCACACTGCGCTAATTGAATGCATTATGGAAGGGTACCTTATGATATAAAATATTTAATTATTTCTAGAGTTCCACAGACTATACTTACTCAATCACCTATCCCTCTATTTTAACAACTCAAAAATGCTATAAATTCCTTATCGATGGCTCCCTTCATTTATTAGTACTAGTCATAGTATCTACAATAATGTGAAATTAGAGATATGAAACTAAGAAAAATCAAGTTGTTAATGTGGTGATGGTTTGCTCGTATTTCTAATTCTATTCTCGCGAGTGAGCTCTGAAGGGTTCATATTTAGTAGTTATTGCAAGTGTAATTCCGAGCAAATAAAAATCTTTGTAATAGAAACTTTCTACGACCTAAGTGTGAGGAAATATTTGCGACTATATATATCGCAAAGTATGATCTTCATATACGTTTGTCTTCTAAGTTTCTTACATATCTGCAAGAATGTCCGCATTCACCACTCGGTATATGAATAAACATATATAAATCACCATTATGACTACTACACTCATCCTGCACAGGAGCACTACACATACAAAAAGAGACCAAGTATATATATACTACTCCCTTGGCTATATTATATTATATATATAATTTATAATATTCCCCGTTAGGTAAACTACTTATAATTACTATACCGGTTTAGTATCATATATGGGCTATATATAGTTCCCTATGAATATGTACTTAGGGTAGAGTTCTATAGTTTATATTGACATATAATATATCTAGAGCTCTTTTTATTTACTTATTCTCGGTTTATCCCAGTTCAGGGTTATCGACTATTCTTGATTTAGGTAACCTTTTAGTATCTATTTGATATATTGGTCTGAGTTGTTATAACGGTTTATACTATATGGTACATATAGTATATAGTATATATAGGATCGAAGTACCTCAATAAATAAGGACTTATATAATCACTGTCAGTACTTTCCTATATATAAGTTCCCTTGACCCTCTAAATCTTTGCCGCTATATAAATTTAGGTACTTAGTTATATCTTACTTCTATTATGTATAGTGAGTACTAATACTATATAGTACTAGGAAGGTGCTCTAAGTAAAATATGAGGATAACTATACTATAGTCATAACGCATATGTGCTATATATTTATACAATTTGCCTTAAGGACTATCTGCTTTCGGCAATTCCTTATACTTTGATATAGCTACAGGGAGTGCCCTTGATGTCTGCTAACCTATAGTTTGTGTGGTTATTTATAATATGGTAATCGGCTTGATTTATGACTGCCTACTATATATATTTATATATATATTGCTTCTAATTATTAGTGACCTTAGTATGTTTTATATATATATATATATAATTGTAGGATATTTTTCTCTTTCTTAGTGTTCCCCCTGTGATTTTAATTTACTCTACCTTTAAGCCTGTCTCGGTTCTATCTGTATATAGTAAATTTTGTATAGATAGTATATACGATAGCTATATAGTAATACTTAGAGTGATGTTGACCTATATAACAACTCTCTCACACTGAATAGGGCTTGTTGTTGATGATCTCCTATAGGAGTGGTGAAACTAAAAAAAATATAATTACATATTAACTATATAATTCATATTGAATATGTAAATTATTATTCTTCCCCAGCCTATCTGTGGGGACTTTCCCCTATAATAGAGTATATATATATTTATATATATATAGATATATAATATTATATTTATATTTATAATTTATTACTATTATTATATTATATTATATATAGTATATTAATAATTATATATATTATTAGTATTATATATATATTATATATTATATAATTATTATATATTAATATTATTAGTATTAGATAATTATATATATAAGTATTAATACTAATAACATAATTTTTAATTTAATTGTTTATAATTTTATTGAATTCTGTATTTTCTATTTATAATTTTATTTATTTCAAACTAATCTCTTCAAAACACTTTAAATTTTTAATGATAATTAATATATAGATTATTCTAATCATTATATTTATATATTTCTAATTTTTTCATTGTTTAATTTTTTTCTATATACTTGGCGAAAATTATAAATTGAAAAATATAAATTTTCGCCTTTAATTAACATAAGTTCATTCTAAGATTTCTTTGTTATTAATATTTTTTTTAATTCTCGAAAAAGTACAATAAATAATAAATATTTCTTCTATTCTTAATCAATCCAATTTCTGCTTTAAAAAGAAAACAGCTACAGATTTTAATATATTTTTATTATCTATCATATGTTTGACGTCACTTTTCTCCGTAAAAAATATAGCCTAAAAGTGATGTTTTTAGATGCGTTATTTTTTATATCTTAAATTAAGTTTTATATTAATGAATATATTAATGGTTTCTATTGTAATTAATGATCATTCTCTTTTTTTAAAAAGGGTAGTTAAATAGTTTTATTTGTTGTTGCTTATGTTTATGCTGTTGTTGGTTTGATTTGTTTGTTGTTGTTTGTTGTTGTTGTTTATTTAGTATTGTATGTGTATATGTTGTTGTATGTCTTAGTTGTTTTTTGCTTGTTTTTATTGTTTTGTTGTTGTATATAAGTTTTCAGATTCCTTATGATATTGATTTTTTATATTAATATAATATGAATGCTAACTAATATAGATTGTAGGAGAAGAGAAGGGGACCTAGCAGTGGAAATTTTGACAGATGAGACACGGCAACGGGAGGGCACCAGAAATGCGTGCGAAGCCGAAGAACCACAGCTCAAGCCGCCGGACATCCGTGACCGAGAGGATGGATTGCAATGTGCACCGGCGTAAACTCACCAGGACACTGAATGCTGTGTGCGCTGCTAAAAACAGTAGCCGTTTTTCTCTCGCTACCAAACTAGAGTCACTCGGACCGTGACCAGCACTAAATACAAATAGAATAGGTCGAAATATTGCACTTCTATAATTTATAAATCTTTCCACAATAAGATAGTATTAACTAGTTCTATAATATCTCCTTTGTGTTTAATTAAATAAATATATCTAAATAATCTAAAAATGAAGTGTAAATATAATATAATATATATTCAACACAATTGAATACAAAGGAGAAAAAAGTGAATATACTAAGTCTGCTTGAATTTTGATCAGCTGAGAATTCAATTTAATAAATTCTGATGTATATATTTACAAGCACATATCACATTCTATCTTGTAGGTTTTGTACTTTTCTGACTCAAAATAACCTAATGTTTTGGAATTAATCACCAATTCATCAAGAATATCTCATATTTCTCTCTAATCGCGCGCCAATTTAAAGTTCTACTTCTTTTTCAAACTATTTAGCTAAACTCCTCTTTAACAATGTAATTCATTCTTTCTCAAAGCATTCCAGTTCCTATTCTATCACTGACCAATCCATGAAATATAAAGACAAAAGTTGCACTTTTCACATATGATGATGTGAGTGTTATATTGTATCTTCCCACTGGTTACATTCACACTTCAATTGATTTTTGAGTGGTATATTTCCTTTATATTTATATATTTCCCAGAAGTCCCGACAGTGTCTATACAAACCGAAATTTATCACAGGGTCAGACATACTTTGCCTTTAATATTGGAACCTAATCAAAATTGAGCTCGGTAATCAACAGGTCATTCCCCGCACTGTACCAAGGAATCCATACATAGTCATCATTGTAAACATAGGCGGATGTTATTATATACATTTTATCGCGCCATTTGTCATCGATTCATTGAGCGGTAGAAGATGTGACTTAATTATTATAAACTGAATGTTGTCGGACATTCTCGCACATGTACTACCCGTTCATTATTACACTCTGATCATTGGGCATGTCTCGTTATTTAGAGATTAAATATTTTATTTCATATTATGGTACTCATATAGAATATCACCAGCAATTCTTTTTCGAGAGAAGTATATTTTTAGCTTCTATCATTATCACCATCATTATAGTTACTACATAATAATAGTAATAATTTCAATTTATTCTTCATCCAAGTACAGATGGATAATAACTCAGAGTCTCATTTTAATATTATCGTATGTGAATTTTTCTGATAAATTATTGTTAATTTAACTCTACTATACTTAACATTTTATATTTATATATCCATTACTAATATATTTGTATATACATTTATATATTTTTTCATATAGAAGTTAAATCTTTTATATTAAATTTTTATTTGTTCATGTGAAATTGAAAACAGAATCCTCAATTTTAAATAGAACTGAAATTTAATTTTTTATTTGGATTATTTTACTGGTCCCAGTATCGCCCCCATACAATTTGAATACTGAAACTTGAACTCGCTTCTGCACTGAAATTATATATATATATTAATTTTTCCTCTTATCTTTATATATATTTATTTTATATTATATTACGATTTTTATAATTCCGTTATATATGTGTATATGTATACATATTATTATTTGTAAAGTACACAAGGCTTTAATATGTCAGTTGTTTAAAGTTCGCAAGAATTTACATTCGTTTTAATGTTAGTAGCTTCTGTTAATCCGATATTGTTTATTCGTGAGAAGTTGAAAGTATTCTGTCCGTGAGGAAACTAATACATATTAAAGGATACGATATTTTTTAATTTATATTCAACATAAGTGTTATGTTAATTATATTTGTTGACTCGATCATGAAGTGATATCGGTCTTTATTATATATATTGTTTATTTATTATTTTATATATATGTTCTATATATATATATGGACATTAGTAAACGATGGTCTCAAATAATTTAGTTATTGGAAACGTGGTTGGTATATTTCTTTATTTTAGGTAAGAAAATTAAAAAGTTATTTGCTATAAAAGAAATATTTTTGTTTTTTTGGCTTTGTTTATTTCGAACGTAAATATTGATGCCTTTCACCAATATTAATCGTTATAAATCATTATATATATATATAGGGTTAGAAGTTATCTTATTGTTTTTTTTTTAATACGAACACACTTACTACTAAAGTAAAAGACAAAAAGCACTATATGGATGCTATTTGATTGATAAAATTACTCTGAAAGTGCTCTAGAAATATCAAGTTTCTGGAATTATCTGTTTTCTCACATTTCAGTGCTTATTACTCGCTAATAGTGTCTCAATGTCTTCTCAAAATGGAATTAATGTCATCCTCGCGTTTCTTTTATGTATTCTACTATTTATTTATCTTTGAAAATTCTTAATATATATTTCATTAATTTATATATTTTATTACATATTTTTTATATATTTTTATTTAATATCTATTTATATATTTTTTTATTTTTATTAAATATTCATAAATTATAATATAATCTATTATTATAATTTTCTATATATAATATTTTTCTTGCGTTCTCATGATGCCATTCGCATATTCGTATTATATTTTTAATTTTATTATATATATATATATATTTTATTATATATATTAATATATATATATTATTATATATATTTAATTAATATATCTATATATATATTACATATATTAAATAATATAGATATATATATATGTATTGTATATATATATATATATTATAATTAAATAATATAATTATAGACTTAATATATTTAATATTAATATTGTATATATAATTATATAATTATATAATATATTTAATATATTATATTAATATATATCATAGTATGTATTATAGTGTGAATGATATTACATTATGCCCTGTTACTGAGACGGCAGTCCTACTCACGTATATACAATATAATATATATAATTTGGAATCGCCGAATTATATACGTAGATGGAATTTTATAACCTTTTTTTATTTTTTTTGTTATTATTTTATTTTTATTTTTTATACTAAAGGTTAATACCTATTAGGTAAACCGCCCTACATAATCTAGGTGTACGGGTTTATCCGCTCCGGTGGATCGACGAGGTGGTAATATCCCTATCGGTGATGGTTCTGGAACTATACCCGCTTTTGTCTACTATTGATAGGTGTTGCGGGGTCTACGACCTCCCCCCCTTCGAGTAAGGTTGAAGTTAATACCTACTTACTCTGTTGTACCCCCCGTCCACGTGACTAGAGCCCTCCATATAATATTGCGTGATATATATCTAATTTTTTATTTTTTTGGAATGTTTATAAGTTATTTTCTATTTTAGGTAGGGTCCTGAAGCGCGGGGAAAGGGGGGTAGATTTTTATACCCTAGATAGGAATGCTTATAAATGCCTCGGACTTGGTCGTGAAAGAAAGGCGGGGTTCCTAGGGAGTAGACCAATACCGTATAGCTATATATAATTTACTTTTGAATGGTAGTGGTATTTGTATATAGTGTTCTACCGGGAGGACGTCGAGCAGTTGGATTAAATTTTGCGGTTTATCCTGTTAATATACTCTTTATGGGTTAAGAAAAAAAAAAGAATAATAAAAAAAAAAAATAAATAAATTATAGGTTAATATTATAATTTATAGATAATATTTTTCCCGCTAGATTTAAAATTTTATTTATGTTTTAACTATTTACTTAAGTCTTGATGAATTTCCTATAGCTGAAATATTGTTGAGATAAATAATATGTTATATATATTTATATTATATTAAAATCCTATAATATGTACTTTTTGTCGGCCCCCCTGCTATCCACCACTATATCGTAGATAATACAGTGCTACCTCTGAAGTGATTATTCGGTAGTGCATTCAACATGATATGAGGGCGGGTGCTAGATATACATTTAGAAAAAATGCTAATGTTTTTAAGCTAGTGTAATTACTGTGATGTCCGTCTAAAATGTCAACTGGCTATAAGTCTATGCATTGAGTAATTACTCATGTGTCGTTTTAAGTCTGGGAAATAAACATCTTATTTAATTGTAGTGCGACGGCTTAAATTGTGGAACAGTATTGTGAATATTTCGTGTACCGCTGACATTCTACATAATTCAAATTTTAAATTATAATGATTGAGGAAGGTAATGGTGTTCAGATGCAGATGTGTGATCAGGAGAACAAGTCAAAATTACGCTCGGGAGTTTGATATTATTCTAAAGAGTTCAGAATTTCCGTAGGTTGCTTTTATTTTTTTAGTGTTACATTTTGGATTTATTTAGTGAGCATAAATGTCAAGAAGAATCATTCCTAGAAAGTTTATATTCCAGTGTACTAATGATTGGGGTCCGATGGTGCTAATTATGGGCTTAAGATTAATATCTCTGGAGCTGTGAGGGTTGATACGAAGCGTGTATAATTTATGTTTCTATAATAGTGAATAATATGAAAGGATTTATATTTGAAGATCCAATTCTTGTTGTAATGATTTGTATGTCATAAGAGTAGTGATCTTTGAATAGGAAATTTACTTAAAATTAGATAGTATTATGCAGTCAACTTAATCCAACCATTACATACATAGATATTTATTTGTATTCAAAGATCTTGCATGTAATTATGATGTGACTTTTTTTGGAGAGTTTGTGTGTTTGCAAGTCTGTATTTAGTGGAGTTTCTGTGACATGATTTGCGAATAATTTGAAAAGACCGGTACGTCGGTTCTCCAACTGGAATAAATTAAGTTGAAAAATATTTCAGAATAACTTTTACGTTTGGATTAAAGAATTGAGCAACTTTGATAAATTTTTTCATTAGCTAGGGAATTAAGATAGCGGAGAAGTACTCTAGAGATATAATTAGAACGAATATACTATATAGGGGATTAAGATACGGGAATAGTACCTCGTCCGGTTGCTGTTTTAAGTAGGCCATATGTAATAAGAAAGAAGCACGATAATTTTAATTGAACTTAGCCTTATATTGGCTTTACGTTCTAGATTTCCCCTTATAATTTTATTCTTTGTTTTGAACTAGACACTTAATTATTCAGTTACTTTTCTAGTCGTGTGATAAGTAGATACTTCACGTTACTATAGATATACTTCTGTCTTTTAATTTTGTACTAACATACTTAATTATTAGATTACTTAGTTATCTTTTTGATGTCTGGATATTAGATTACATGTAGTTATTATTTCTGTCTTATATTTTTTTTTTTTTATATAATTTTAAAAAAGAATTTGTCTTGCTTCCACAAGGGAGGGGCAGGTCAAAACAAATTTTAAAAATAACAAATAGTAATCTTATATTTCGGGGTGAAACAAAAGAGGGTAAGCATAAAATCTCTTTCGCGATTGAACTTAGAAAAGATATACCCGTATTACTCGCAGATACTGGATTACAAATAATTTTAAGAATAACTTAACCTAGCTTTGTAATTGAGAAGTAATGACTAATTCCTTTTAAACTTTTAGTATTTAGAAGCAACTTTAAGTTAACTGTAACCAGTATAGCTGATAGTATTAGATTAAAAAAATAAGTAACCTAATTACAATATATGTGTTGTGAATGTTTTTTTAGTTATTAAAAATAAAGTGTAAGGGAGAGTAGATAATGTTATTAATCAAAATGTAAAGAGTTAGTACGTTAATTGTAATTTTTTAAAAAAATAAGCCACATTTCAACTTTCAGAAAGTATTTTGCTTAAATATATAATCACATGTATTATTTTTCTTAATGGTTCGAAAACAAAATGAGTACATCCAGATTGATTAGAGAGCTTACCTGGCAACTTATTGGTACAACTATATTATAATAAAAGAGTATAAAAAGTATTTTCAAGACTCATGATACCCTTAAAATATTTCAGAAATTGAAGTTCGGGTATATGTGTTTTGTTTTTTAGCTATCATCATTGATGTGCATCTAGCAACATCTTGCCAAAAGGATAGAAAAAGAAGAAACAATAACTCCTGGCCTGGTTAGTCTTATAACTCGGCCAGGATGAAGTAAGTTTTATAGAAGGAAACTTAGATCTAATCATTTCCTTGGAATGTCCATCAGACATTAAAGGAACAATAATATAAAGACAACTAAGCTAGTTAATAACATCAGGATTGCATGTCCTACGCATATTCTTTCAGGGTGTCGATTTTTGATAGCTAATTTTCTGAATGTGTTTCGATAGTAAGTCCGAAAAAGGCTCAGCCTAGATTGGGAGATTTGCAGAACTAATGACCATGTCGGGTGAAAGGTTTTTAGCACAAAAAATTGAAAGTGCAATGTGAGTGATGATTTAAGAGCCTCCTTTCGTGGATTCTTGGTTAGGCAGCGATCAAAACGAGAACGCAGCTGCTTTTGAGTTGCGGGAGGAGACGTCCTCAACATTCTTTTTGGTAGCATGGGGCGAGCAACGGATACATATCAGGTACAATTACTCCGAAAAGAAATTACATCCTAGCTTTTGGTCTATTACGCTTTGGCTACATCTGATATTTATTGATTAATCTACACAGGTTGTAGAAATTAAAAATATGAACAACTTAAGTCGAAGCATCTATGCCGTACTTTAAAATGAATTTTTAAGAGATTAGTTTTTGGGCAAAAACTTGAACTAGAGTTCCAAGCAAGTTTAGGCGCTACGCATAATATTAATAAATCAAATGGGAAGTATCCGTGCATTAATAAATTTAAATCGAACAAACTGTGAATAATATTCATAATATTCACCAATTAGTGATAACTCACTTCAATTGGCGAAGAACATAAAATAACAAACTCGCAACTTTTTTCTCACAATATTCCTATTGCCTTTCATTTGAGATGAAAGCAGCAGAAACAAAACTGGCAAGCAGTTATAACCCCTAAGAAAACAAACAGAGACATATTTTTCTTAGCTTACTCCTGGATTCTTTAACCTGTTCCTAGCCCTTATGAACTAATCACTGTAATTCTTCTTATTTCAGGGGAGAAATTCACTTCTCATAAACTCATACCCTTCCCCACTCATTTTCTTTGAACCAATCTCTTGTTCGAGTAATGTACAATGATCCAAACAACTATTTCTTCGTGAACTATGGTCAACGGAAATACACTTATCTTAAAGAATCGGCACACAACCTTTGTCGACATTTAGGCAAACTAGCAGTTTGTCCCAAATCCAAGTGTTTGCCTCAATTGATGATCAGTCTTGCTTGTTAGCCTAATCCTAAACCTTTACGAAAGTGACTTTTTCTCAATTGTCCCCATTGGTAGAAATACAATATATGGACATTTACTGTCATTTGCGTGTGGGGACATTTTTACTCTTATTTTTTTTGCAGAGAAAACTAGGGGCTTCCATCGCATGTGAGAACCCCAATTCTATCCAGCTTTTACATGTATAGGTCTTCACTATGTTTTTTACACTCACTACTCATAGGATTTTATTTTCACCTGCTCGTAGATGTCAGTTTTAATAAGCTCGTATCATCACTTAGAAAAGATATAAGGGGACGACTTTTCTTCTTTAATCTCTCACGTCTGATCACGTTTGGTGTTCAACTTCCCTTCCCATGTTGCTGTTACCGTAATATTTCTTCTGTCTTGTTCCCCAGTTTCAAGCTTGACAGGAAAATCCGATTGGAATGCAGAGACTGGATCGATTAACATCAGGGTCCCTTAACAGGTTGTTTTCCTTTTACCCCGTAATTTCCCACCAGATCAATGTTTTATCCGCACTATAATCGGGGGAACTTCAGGACGCCACGCTTCTTTCTCGCTATTCCTTGTCATAGCTTTACTTTGTTTGGACCAAACCGAGTATGACCGTTTGCAGAAACTGCATACAGAGCATCTGAAACCAACTGAGAAACACTTCCACTTCAGGTTGTACCCAAACCCAACGTAACGATACAGTTAGGAAAGTGAAGACCGCGAATACTGATAACACGGCATCCAGATCCACATCCTATGCACGTTCTCCGACAGCCCAACATCTCACAAGCGGTTTGGTCTTTACTTCCTAGAGCCTCTGCTATGCCTCTTCCATAATTCTCGTTACTATACTTTCTGTTTCTCCGAAGATCATAGTGTGTTATGCTAATTAAGTTCTTCAAGATAGAAAGAACTCTTTTCGCAGAGGGGTGCGCTTTGTAAGGAATCATTCTTAAAGAAACTGCGTCTTTTAACTCAAATACACGTTCTCAACGATTATTTCAAAGGCAACATCACATTCCCGTTTCGGCTATTCGTAATCTTCGCCACTATGGTCAATTTCAGATACTCCTTTTTTAGGTTTAATGTTGTTGAATTCGGTCGCATACCCGAGTGATTAAACTCCTGAAACAGGTAACTAAGCACTTGGCTCTTCTTGCTATTAGAAGCGTCTACTCTAAAGCTTCCGGCATTAAGTTTCCTCGCAGACTAATAAGAGTGAACGTCGACTTGGCCAGTAGAATACGAAAGTTGAATTTGAAAGAAAGAAACGTATTGATTTGTACATAGAGTCTTCGTATAGTATAGTACTCTGTACTTATTATTCAGTGCATAATGTTACATACTCGCATATATATTACATACATTACTATATATATATTATTAGGACTATATATATATATATATATATAGTTAGTATATATATACTTTATATATATAATTATATATAGGTATTATATATATATATATATATAGTATTTATTGTTATATATATATAATTGATATTTTTATATATTATATTATATTAGTATAGTATTATATATATATATATTTACATCGTAGCTTATATAGTATGTATATTATATATATATATAATATTAGTATAATATTTATATTTATAATAATATAATATATTATATATTATTATATATATATTATATATATACTATATGTATATACTACATATGGGCTTCCATCGCAATGTGAGACCAACGAGCTACGTCCAACATCTTATTATTACGCAGTCATGTTCTATGACCTACATGATGCTTTACTATTCCTCACGGTGTGCTTGTGCACCTTCTTCTAAATTTCAGTTTAAGAATCTCGTCTTCACTCTATAGTAAAAGAATATAACATTTTGCTTCTTTAATGTCTCTCACTTCTGATCACGTCTTATGTTCAACTTCCTATCACTTGTCTTTACTATAATTTCTTTCTGGTTCTTGTCGGTCCACCAAGTTTTTCAAGCTTTGAACGAAAATCCATTGGAATCGAGAGCTGGAATCGACTTAAATACAGTCGCCTACATCCTTTTCGCGCACTTTATATTTAGTCGTACCGTATTTCCTGCACAGCACAGATCAAGTTTATCCCATATATCGGAGGAGGAACTTCAGGAACCACCTTCTTCCTCGCTATCCATGTCATAGCTTACTTTGTTTGGACCAAACGAGTATACCTTTGCAGAAAATGCATACCAGAGGCATCGAAACCAACTGAGAACATTCCACTTCAGGTTGTACCCACACCCAACGTACGAATACAGTTAGCACCTGAAGACGCGCCTACTGATAACACCATTCAGATCCAATCCTTGCCACGTTCTCCGACCCCAACTCAACGGTTGGCTTTACTTCCTAGACCTCCTATGCCTCTTCCTAATTCTCGTACTATAACTTCATCCGAAGATCATGTGATGTATGCTAATTAAGTCTTCAAGATAAAAGACTCTTTTCACAAGGGGGTCCTTTGTAAGAATCATTCCTAAGAAATCGTCTTTTAACTCAAAATAACGTTCTCAAACGATTATTTCAAAGCAACATCACATTCCTTTCGCTATTCGTAATCTTCCCACTATGCATTTCAGATCTCCTTTTTAGGTAAGGAATTCGGTCCAACCCGAATGATTAACTCTGAAACAGGTAAACAAGCACTTGCTTCCTGCAAGAGCGCCCAAAGCTCCGGCATTATTCCTGCAGACATAAGAGTGAACGGTCGACTTGCCAGTAGATACGAAAGTGATTTGAAAGAAAGAACGTATGTTTGTGTGTAGCCGGGAAACCAAATTAATTAGAAGTTTTCCTATTATCAGTGCATAATGTTAATACCCATATATATATATATATATATATATATATATATATATATTATATATATATATATTATATATATATATATATATATATATATATATATATATATATAATTGTATATATATATATAATATATATATATATATTATACATATTATATATATATATATTATATATATATATATATTATATATATATATTATTAATATATATTATATATAAAATATAATTAGTTTAATATATCATATATAAATAAATAGAGTTAATTAAATTAATTTTATATCTATATACGATATCTAACTAATAGGTATATCTAGGTATACTGTTATATTATTCTTAAAAATTAGAATTAATGTCGACTATATTATTATATTGTTGAGTTTAGCTTATAAAATGCTCTATTAATTACACCATATGTCGCAGAATCATTTTAGCCTAATAAACAGGTTCACGAGAAGTGTTGCATACGATATAATTGATGTTACCCAAACAGCTTCCATTATTGTAGCAGTATGCTTTTTAAATTTGTCGAGTGGATCTGTAACTTCTCGTGTGTAACTTTTATATACTCGAAATTATATAATAAATTGTTATTACAATAATATTATTCAAATACTAGGTGTAACCTCTGCTGCCAGACTTGTACATATTTTGCGGTCGCAATCTAAAAAATGATCTATAAGAGTACAGTATAATCGAAATATTCGAGTTATATATCCTACACCCAATAGATTTACGAGTAAGTATTATTCCTTATTTTTTAATAAATTCTATACTACAAACTCTACATCACTCATATATATATAAGAATTATCCACCATATTATTATATATATATTGAGTATTATTATATTTTAAAAAAGGTATATAATAGAGAATATAATGAATAGGATACAAATTTTATTAATAAGTATATAATTATAAATATATATTGTTTCTAACTTATATTAATTTATTTTTAATTATGTATATATATAACTTGTTGGGGGAATGCTCCCGCTTATGAACGAAACCTGATTTTACTTTTTCTATGGTATTTGATTAGTTAAAATATATATGAGCTTATTATATTTTACTCATGCTTTTTTATTGATGTTCGGAACTTGAGTAATAAGATAGTTCCACTTAGAATTATAAGAATATAGAAGTTTATCTCACAGAATCTTGAATTTTATAATATTAATCACTTCTAGGTCAATTGGGCTAGAAAATTACTAACATATATTATTAATATAATATATATATATTGCTCCATAGCTCTATAGCGATATAATGATTGGAGGCGTTAATATTTCTGTGATTAATCATAGTGACAGTAGGCCTCACCCTTATATATATAAGTACACACGGGGTGACTCTACTCTTTATAATTAGGTGAGTCAACGTGGAGGCCTTATAGAGGCGCTGAGGGCCCTTATATAATGAGCGCGGGGCCCGGGCGATTGAGCTATACCTTATGAGTCGTCACCTCCATTCACTCATAGATACCTAGCTCAACCTAGGATATGAGGTTATCTACATTCATTGAGTCATCACCTAGGCATTTAAGTATCGGGATATATAACTCTGTGAGCTGAGAGCACCCAGTGAATAGTAAAATATGTAAGACTTACAAATGATGGTCAATTTTATAAATAATTATTACAATAATTGTTATATTCACTTATATAAATTATTACTATATACTATCTGTTGATAAATTTATTATCTATTTAATATATTTATATCTTTTATTGACAAAAAATGGTTGGCAAAGAACTATTAACTCTTCTATTTAAATTACGCATTAAAATAAACATAGAGAAATAAATCCCTACTTATCAATATTAAGTAAGTGATAGTAGTCCAAAAAGTTTAATTCATAGTATATTATATTTCTGGAGATAAAATATAGAGTATAATGCTCAATCTATTAGTAATAGAGAAGCATAGAGAGATACAGCACCCGTTAACCATAGAAGATTGAGGTAGAGAGTGTGAAAGTGAGACGGAGAGCGATGGAAAGAGAGAGGAGAAAGAGAAGAGCGAATAGAGAGAGAGAAATAAAGAGAGAAAAGCTTCAGTTTTTATGTCAATATTTCGAGTAGAGGAATGTAGATGAAGGCAAGTCCAGTAAGTCGTATTCATCTCGCGAATAAGTATTTTCAAATAGCTTTTTCAAGAAGTATTAAGTGTAGTGAGAAAGCTTGTATGCTATCCTGAAGAGTAGACACGGAGTAAAGAGTATGGACGAGATGTATAGCAAACAAAAGTAGAAGAAAAGATGTATAGGAGGAAATTTGAGTGATAACTATAGCGTCAAGAAACTGTTACAGGTACTATTGCGTTTTTGTGAGGACGATTCATGTGCTGTAAATTGACATTTCACTTCATAAATCCCATACTTATTAACTAATAATATCTTCTATTGCCTTTTCATGATCTTCCTTGTAAAATGTTACATAAAATAGTTTTATTACTTTACTATCATAATGGCACATTTACACGTACATGCTTCGAGTATTAGATACAATTAGCAAGGAAGAGATTATAATTTCTTTATGATTATAAAAACCCTCTCTCCTAATACTGATTATACATATTAAAATGATTCACAAAAAATATGGTTATAAAATAATGTGAATGTAACATATATATAATAATGATTATGTGTGAGTGATCGGAAGTATAGGAAAATGTTAGGGTCTGTATTATATTATTGGAACTTGTTTATATAATTCTTGAGAGTAAATATTGCCATTTTAATACGAGTAACATCTTCCATAAGAGGAGAATTAACCAATGAGTAGTCTACATATACAAAATCTGCTGAATAATTCATATATTTCTATATTGTTCGCTAATTCTTTCTTACATGAAATCGGTGTATTTCAAGATTTATGTTTTAACTGAAAGAGAGTTTAGGTGTAAAGTATCAAGTATATTTATATTGAGTCCCGGTTAGCGATAACGAATTATTATATAGATTATTTCAATTATTATCCACTCCTATCTGCACTTTAAGTATTTTATGATAAACAGAATAATTAAGATAAATTACACACTAAAAATTTCTTGAGTGCACAGAGGGGCTCTATAGGTCTCCAATCCTCATGGCTCACCAACCATGTGTGCCTCGTCAGAATCAGCACTAGCTTGTTTATACTTTAATTAATATTATATCATATATGGAGATAAATGGTATTGGATTGATCATAGATAATGTATAAAATTTGCTAAGTGTATTGTATTTTATTACTATTTAGTTTTCTATTAATAAAGTTAATTAATACTATATAATAGAGTATAATATTATATTAAGAAAATTAAATTATAATTTATAAACTATGTAGAGAAGAAAAGCAAATTTCAGCCTTGTTTATATTTATATTAAATGAAAGTTTGTAGTTATCTATTATACTTACCTTTAAAAAATAATTACGAATATACTAATAGTTTCAGAGTGGTGATAATACACTGTGTAACGTCCTATTATTGAGTACGCATAAATATATATGGAAACTATAAAAAAGTAAACTGCAAACTTATCACTCCTTCTTCTACAGAGAGTGAATTAATAATCTATATATATAATATATAATATAATTATATATATATTACGCTAATATATTAATCAATAATTTGTTATTTATATAAAATACTAATTATCTAAATATATATAGGTATTATATATATACTTCTATAAAACTAAATAAATTATATTATTAAAATATATATATCATTAATACATTTCCAGAAAAAAAATATATAGAATATGATTATGTGAGTAGAGAGAGAGATAGAGAGATATGATGAAAGGTCAAAGAGGATGAGTATAGTAGAGAAACTAAGAGAAAGTAAGAGAGAGAGAGAGAGAGAGAGAAGAGACGCACAGCATAGATGAGTCAGTGAGCTAAGAAAAGACGTAAGAATGAGATATGCGCATAAGAAAAGTAATGAACATAGTAAATGGAAGAGTACCGAGATAATGAAGAGAATGTAGTTGAAGTAGAGGAAAGAAAGAGAGGAGAGTATGAGGATGTAGTAGATTATGTAGATATGATGTGATTGATTAGTATGAGAGAGAAGAGATGATGATGTTAGTTATATTGTATTGAGAAAGAGATAGTGCATGTGATGCTATTGAAAAGAACTGAGAGAGAATAAGGGAGTGACAGAGAGAGAGGATTCACAAACTAGAAAACCTATAATTATCTAACAACTGAATACATCATCAGGAAGATCGATAGTACGCTATATTGTCATAAATAGGAATAAAGAATTAATTTTTGTATTATGCTAATTATACTTATCTATTTGTACAACGTAACTATATATATATTTTTCTATGTGATATTTTTTTAGCGATCCACCGTGAAACCGAGAGGTCTGTGGGACAGGGGGGGACAACGTCCCCCTCGTCGTCTTCACACAGTATGGAGGCCGAGATGCCGACCCCGATCTTTGGTCTTGTATACAGAGAGATTGTTTGGACAGCTATATGTACAATTTCTACATCTTATGTAATTTTAGAGTAAAAAAATCTTTTTTTTTCTCATTAACAAATTTCATACGCTGTTCACGTTCTACATTATTAATAATATTTTTATAAACAGACTTGTTATGTTTTAGTCGGTGTTAGTACTTGATCGTCATTTTTATGCAGAAGGATTATTTAAGAATAATAATCATTTTCCATACAAATTTCATTAACGCACTGAATTTTTCATATAATGAGATTTATTTTCTTGTTACTCTATCTTTAAATTTTAGTGAGTATATCATGGCCGGGTAACTACTTCTTTAGTTTTTTATCTAATATATAATATATATATTTATTATAATAAGAAATATATATTATATATAAAATATAAATAAATCAAACAATAACCTAAAAATATTTAAAGTATAATAAATAAATAAAGTTGTGTAATTAAATAAGAAAAATAATATTAATATAAAATATATTAATTATTTTCAAACAATTTAATATTTTAATATATACCTTTAAATGAAATCACATCAATTGGAATATATATTCTAATTTCTTATAGTAAAAATTATTCATGAGACGATATATATATAATTTATTATAACATCATATATAAATTATATATATGTAATGAAATATAAAACCTAAAATAATAATAATAATAAATAAAGATAATATTATTAATATAATAAATTAATAATAATTATAAATAATTATAAATAATTATAAATTAAACTCATTAATATAACTGAAAACTAAAAACATAAAGGAAATTAATGTAAATATGAAAATAAGCAACTTAAAATTATACTTTATTATTTAATTGTCTTCTAGAATCTAAATTATCATATAATTATAATTTTTCATCACTCTTATAATAGAAGCTGGTGTATATAAAGGTCATATGATTAGATAAAAAAATGTAGAGATATAAATTTATAATGCCGATAATTTATAGTCCGTTGCGAGTAAGGACTATATATTATGAGTATACATTTTTGGTTTTATTCTCTATATTTGAAATTTTGATATCAAGCGTCTCACTTTTGTACATTATATATTTAATATATAGTGTTTCATATTTTACTAATAGAATAAGGTACTCTTAAATTTTTCCTTTTTAGAACCGCTGGATATTTTATGACTTTGTTCTAGTTGACAGAGTCAATCATATAAAATTTAATGTATTATTATAAAATAATTATATAAAAATTTATATAATTATATTATTTTTATTCGACCAAAAAACTAATGAAGAGATTGAAAATCAAGTAAAGGAGTTATGTTTAAATATGATATTTCAGGACTGTTCCTTACTTGTGGTATTTTGCATTCAAATGAGATAAAACTAGCCATACTGATATATATTATTATATATATTAATATATATTTATTAATTAATTAAATATATAGTATATATATATAATATATATATTTATATTATATATATTATATATAATTAATATATTATATATATTAATATATATATATTTATTATATTATAATAATATATATATATTATATTAATATAATTATAATATATAATTACATACATATTATAATATATATAATATATATCATATATATATATATATATATATATACTAACATAGGGTTTATTACAAGCAAATAGGTGAGAAAAAATATGTATAATCAATAATTTCATAAAATAATAAGTAAAATTATAAAAATTATATATATTGGTATACTATACCACTACTATATCACTCATAATACTACCAAGTACTACTAACGCATAATTAACTTGTCTAGAGCATAAAGAGTTCTACGTCCGGTTCGCAGGGGTCAACGCAGGGGTATGGGATGCGAATTTTCGTATCACTTTCATCACCTTTTACCAACGCGTTGTGATTGAGGATTGAGTAGGGGAGCAGCTTATGATATTGTATATACTATGTATTCTTGCGGAATAAAATCATAATATGAAAGTTGATCTTAATTGTGAATTATCTATTTGTTTATTTCTTATATAGAGAGAGAATAAAAAAAGTCAGTAATAAATGTATCTTGTAAAGTAAAATAATAAATAAGGAGAGAAAACTAAACCAAAATTGAATTAATGAAATAATAAAAAGTATCTTGGTGGTTACCCCTCAATATTAATTTTACACTACAGAATATTTATGATAAAAGTAAGGGCAAATCACCTCACTCACTATTTATAAGTGTGCAAATATACAAGGTTACGTAACGCAATTGTGAGAGTGGATATATGTAGAATGCTAGATGGAAGCATAACTATTCACTCATAGAAATATACTTAGTAAGTTGTATATAGTATATAAACTGATTAATTAAAAGAGATATAGTTATGCAACTCAAATACTAGTTACACGGATATTTAATAGTAATATAGAGTAATGTATATATAATAGAGGTAGATTATTTATGTAAATTAGTATAAAACGGGATATAACATAAAATTTATTAATTAATCTTTTTATAACCATATTATACTTAGCCTTACATATCAACTCTATCCAAAAGAAAGTCGGAACTACAAATGTGGGAACAGTCTTATATAATATTATATAATCACCTATCATAAAAATAAGAGGTAATGATAAAGACCTATATTACTTATTATATATATATATATAATAGGAGTAGATATCATGTTATACGATTATATATATACTGTAATGTAAAATAATAAATAATATTTCTCACTATAGCAACCTGAATCATAAAAATTTTCACCCTAAAGCTGTTATTGATGGACCAACCTATTATAGCAACCATTGTGATATTATATAGGTAATATTTCCAACCATAGAATGTGGTATGTTGTCTATTACAGGTAAGTAACGGTAGACGCCTATCAAAGAAGAATATAAGGAAATATATTTGTAAGTATGAATCAATATATTGTATTATATTAATTTATATTTAAGGTAGATGAAGAAAATTGAGTTTTTAAAAGAGTTAAATCTTTTTTCCACAGGTTTGAGGTAGACCTACTATACCTACCACCATTACACTTTGCTATATATCTACAGTCCTCACAGAATCTATTAACAATTAATAATAAGAATTACGGAAATGATATACTGACCATCGTAATAGAGATATAAGCAAAATAATTATATTATATCTATAATATAGTATACTAAAAAAGTAAGTAGTATAGTGAGAGAGACAGTAAAATATTTTGAAATAGTAGTTTTAGAGAAAATAATCGAGTAAGATTGATAGTAATTATACGTTAACTGAGTGACTATAAGTATATATATGTAATTAATAAGTAAGTATATTTATAAAGTAATGATATATGCTAAAGCTGAATATGATAAAATATGCGTTATGATTAGATAATATAAGAAAGATATAATTAGTGAGAAATGAAATTATATGAGATAAATAATGATAAAACAATATAGTAATAATAACATCGCGATATTACTATATGCCAATATATTATATGAAAACCCTAATAGAAAAATGATAGAATGAATATAATAGAGATACTAGTCATTATTACAAATCACATAAATTGTTATAGATATTAGGATAGTGAATCTAAGAGAAATTATATTTACGCACACGTATTATCATCCGTATGCGCTCACCGAGAGGACACGAGGAGAGTAAATGCGAGAGGAGTGATAGGCTCAATCTATAATTAAAGTCTAACAAGAGACGGAGTACCGAAGAAGACACAGTGTCACTTACATCACGCACGTCAGGAGCAAGTGACGAACACTCGTTCTTATGCTTAGCTCTGGGCGAGAGTGCTCTCTCGCGCTGATGCTGACAAACGCGGTGTATCGCTCTAGTTTGATTGTTGATATGCCATTTCACTTCTGAAAGTTGGCCTAGCCGCAAGAAAATCTCACACATCAACGAGCCACGACTTGGCCGAATACCATCTATATGCTCTCCTATACAAGGATCTTGTATGTGCGTTGATACAGTTACTATAACTGTGACAGAAATTACATAATAAAACTTTTTAGAGATTTAAATTTTTTACAAAAAGTTTAGTAAAAAACTCATACAGACAGCCAGACGGAAAAGATACGCGGTGAGTTGCAAATTTATGCAGCTCCACAAACTAAAATTATTAGTCTGAAATAGACTAAAATCGCTGTGAGTTTCTTTCCAAACTAGAAAGAGTCTGTAACAAAATTAAATTCACATTTGAGATTAAAACTTTGGTTTTGATATCTCGTCAAATAATAAGGAGGGGAATGAAGGTTTCCAGAATGATCGCAGGAAATGAAAGAATTGATGAGAGGAGTGTTCGCAACATATTTAGACAGAATACAAGGTTAACCACGAGTCAGCTATCAATGAACGATAGTTTATAAAGGATAGAGCTACTACCCTTCTTCACGGATAGATTGAATATATACTATATTATTTCATCTATATTTATACTGAATATATACTATATGTAAATATAGTATATACATAAACGTAATATGAATATATTTAGTAACGAATTTGAATATTATTTTTATAAGCGAAAGTACTTCTGAAATATTATTACTAAATATATATAGTCACTTATCTATACTATCATTACATTGAGTGTCCTTATCGTAGTTTTCTTCCTATATATTTACTCAATATTTTTTAATTTTCAATATCTATATTTTATTTAAATACTTATATTCATATATTACTTCGACGTAATATAAGTCGATCAATATATATTATATATATATATATATTATATATAATAGCAAACAATAGCATATTTTCACAATTATCATAAATATTATGATTATAAATAAAGATAAAAAAAAATATTTTAAAGTAATAAGAAAGTATAGTATTTTTATGCTTAATTTCAATAACTGTTACTAAGTATAAAATATTCACTAAGCTTTAAATATACTAGATATAGATATATATATAAAATTGATCCGGGGTTTTATAGTGCTTTATCTGGCGTATAGCCAGAGGCTACAAACTAGTTCTATTGGAGTCGTGCAGTACCAGAATAAGGTGGTGACGTAACACCTACAGATCCTTATACAGATTCGAGATCTCTATAACGTGATCTTGCATTTACCAATTTTTGTTTGAACGATATAAGGGCAAAATGCCAACCTGAACATACGACACAAATGTGGAAGAGGCAGGAAACTAGTTTTTTACAAAATTTTAAATTTCATTTTTTGATTCTCTTTAATTTCTATTTCTTTTCAATTAAATTTATGGCACTTCTAAAAAAAAAAAATAGATGAAGATTAAAATTGTCTGGCTACTACAGTGGACAAATTGAAAAAGAATCGTTATTTAGGGATGGTATATGGAATTAAACTTATTTAGAAAAAAATCCATAAAAGCAGCGTCATTTAATAACGGTAATATACGGAAAGTGATTTAACAGTTAAAAATCTTAGAAAGACTGTCAGTGCGATTAAGGAGGTTATGTTAATATCAATTATTTTGTGTATATATTAATTACTAAATTATTTATTTTTGTTTACTTTCTTTAATATTTCCTTTTGTTTTCTGTTTTAATTGTAAGATCGAAAAGAGTGTTGTTCTCAGTCGAGACTTCGCCGCAAAATTATGTATGGTTAATAGCAAGTCATTTTAACATGTGTATTAAAATAAATGCTGACGTGGTTTTACGCGGGGTATAAGAAATACATTCCCTCGAGGGGGGTTCCCAAAAGTTATTATGAAAAGCGAAAAAGTATAATGTATTTAATAACGAAATATATAATGTGTATACTAATATAATATATATAAATAAATATATATGAAGATAATAGTATCACAAAATTAAGGAATTATATATATTAGTCGGGTATATATCCGTAGAAGTCCTGTGGAAGGAAAGATGTGTAACAGGTTCAAATAAGTAGCTTCGTTCGTATGTAGATCCTGTATACCATGGAAGACGCGTGAACAGGGAGTTGTGAGTCATATTGTCGCAAACAGCGGTGAGAGGGCTCTATCATCCGGGTGACGTTTTTGAGCCTCTGTGGAGACGTCAGAAGGTTGCCCCGCGGTGAGATTACGCTGTTCGGCTGAGAGATAGCGGTATAATTAGTATGATTAATAATTAAAATACCATTACTTATTTATATATATGTAAACTAATAGAATATGTATGTTTTTATTTTTATCCTTGATAAGATATATTAATATATACTAAAGTATGTAAACATATAATATATTATTATATATATATAATAAATAAGTAAAATCAAATATGTCTACCAAATATGGATTTTTAGAGAATATATTATTATTATAGTACAGTACTTATAATATAATCTGCTTATATATAATAATAAATTATATTCAAAAATACGTTCAGATTATTGATTTTAATTTGTATTTTTTATATTTATGTGAGTAATTATATATTAATAAATTCATACTATATAACAACATATCTTACTCAAAAAACTTGATGGTCATATATTAAGTCTATATACCGTCTATCCGAGCGAGGTACTGGTAGATCTTCGAGGAATAGTCATGAGTGGGGGTTTCCTACGGGCCTACTAGGTGGACTACCGCGGTGAGTGGACTAAACTGCATCGCGCCACAAACCGGGATGAGTCCCCTCCGAACCACCGAATACTTATTGGAATCTTTATAGCGTATGAAATACAAGACAGCGTGATTTTATAAAACATACACCGATTCCAAAATATATACAAATCTCTTGTACTGGAACCTTATATAGCTTTGTTATCGTAAAAACACACACCCGATTCCCTTCGTCCCCATTTTTGGACTCGAAAACAATTAAAAAACTTAATAAAAACAATATATAAAGGAGATAAATATACTTTCATTTTTCTCTCATTTTTTTTATGGTGGGCTCATGTGTTTTGACTCACTTGCCGTATAAGTAACAGACTAAAGCTTTGTACTGATTTATAACTTACAAAATTGGCCCAGTATTTCTTATAGTCCTAACCTGTCATAAACTAGCCCTAAAATGTGTCATATTACTAATAGACTGTTTATTAGAACTAGTCACCTGAAAATGAAGGAAAATTAAAACCTGTGCCCTTGCGCCCAGTGCCCATCTCTCACTATGCTAGTCATTTCTGATTATTGTATTTGATTCTGGTACTAGATATTTATCAAAGTCATTATATTTGAGATATACATAATAACATAAACTAATTGGTTTTATTCTTTATTTAATCTTTATTCTCAATGTATTTATAATACTTAAAAAAATGATCTATGTATTAATATTAGTTATTTTATTTATATTATCAAATTATATATAACCTCACTTAATAATAGAGTCACAATGATAAATCAGTATATTAAATATAGTATTAACATAAATCTAAAACCACCTCTCACCTCACACCTACTTATTTATATCTACCAACCACATTATAGATCTATTTGAGATTCTAATATTGGTATTATACTATAGTTTTAGAAACATATTATCTCGTCAATAAGTTTGAAATCTTTCTTTGACAGGGAGTCTTTATCATAAAAAAATTTTTAAATATCATTTCATGCAGAAACAGACACATCAGGTAAGCTCGGATAAAATTTTTTTACCACAAATACGTTTATCGATAATATTAATTATATGAATTTTATTTGTTTTCAAAAATAAACTCACTTTTATTTAAACATTGTGAATTAAAATTATTTGTAAACTATCGTCTATTGTTTTAGTTATTAATGTTTGTCAACCTTAATAAAACTTAGAGAGAGTTTGTTACACAACTACAGCATTGTTAAAAGACTAAAACTATTAATAAATTATGTTTCTAGCTCAAACGCAACTAACCCTCTTCAAATGCCCTTATCAATAATGTCTATAACGTGCCTATGATTTTAAGATTATTTCTAGTCTAAAGCATAAGCCATAAATAATGAGAGTGGTGAGGGCATTCGTTTATCAACAGATTCATACATATAATAACATTTATAGAAATGTATTAAGTCTTCAAAAGACATGTACACTTAAACAACTTAAGTTTAAACTTAAACTAAAAATAATAAAGAAAAAAATATTATTTTTGGCATAGGAAATAATGTGTCTTTCATGTGCGTCAGGTTTGTTTAGTTTCATATATACTATTTCCAGATATATCAATTGCCAGCATTGTATTCAAAAGACTTATAAGCGAACACATACCAGAGTATATATATATTATATATATATAGAGTAACATATAATAATATGAGTCTATAAAAAAGTAATTAAATAATATAAGGGGGGATAACATTACATATATAGTACATTATAAAACTTATAAATATATATTAATATAGATAATATATTATAATATATGTATTACAACGACCATTATTCTTACTTAAATCATATAACAATAATATATATTATATATATTATAACTATACAACGAATGTAACACTGTCCGCTAATATTCTGTAATATACTAAACGTTCACCTCTAGCAGATGCTGAAACCGAATTCGTAAAGAAATGTAATAAAGCACTTACCGCATAAACCCAACGTCAAAAATACGTCAGTTACGCAAACCCACGTCATAGTATGACGTCACGCTGTCATTTCAGCTATACGAACATTAGAATGAAGTTCCGTTTAAAGCATAAGCAGTACAAAAAGTAAGCATTATATATATATATATCTATAATTAGTATTATAAAATTATATATAATAAATATATTATATATTATATATATATATATTATATATTATATATATATATATTATATATAACTAATTTTTACAATATTGATAAAATATATATTATTATTAAATAAATAATAGAAATAATATGTCTTATTACAATATATAATACTTATACATTAAATTATATTATAATATATATATACATATGATACTAAATATATATATACTAGAATATATGTTCGTTTGTTAACAGTTTTTTATTAACAATATAATAAACATATTATAATTATTATATACTCAAAATAAATTTTTATCATATACTATTGATTAACTTGAAGAACAATATACTATTATAATATTCTACCGAAGTATCTGACTATATAATTTAATTTGGCATTAAACATAATTAATCAATAAAATATAGTGTATATTATTTATTAGAATAAAATTAGAACTATTGACACAAAGTTCACACGAAAATCTGATTCTGATATAAACAAACAGAGGCACAAAATAATAAGTATTGACAAATTCACGTAGATACTAAATAAAATAATTAATTACCTCCGAGAGATAAACGTCAAAAAGCGACACATCAACAAAATAAAGTTTTTTAAACACAAAGAGTTTAAATAAATTTATACAAGTAATAAAATTTATAGGATAAGTTGAACGCCAAAATGTAGACCTCAGCCGAAAGCCTGCGCACAATTTCCATAAACTTAACTAAACTCCTCTATCCTCAATCTTTTATAGTCTCTGCTCCCCTTCATCGTATTGACAGGTTAATCGAATGTTTGTGTTGACATGCTCACTCTCACTTATATTAAATATACTACTATAGATCTACAAGTAGAGAGATGAGAGAGTCCTAAGCTTATTATCGACAAAATATATATAAGGAAAATGATATAAAAGTTAAGAAATGGTCTAAATATATTAATGTCATCTATTAATAGTCAGAGGTAAATCAACTAAGATTCCGTATTATTGCATAAAACTAATCCAAATAGATATCTTTATGAGGAAAAATTTGTCATCTATTGAATTAATTAAAAATTACTTTAAACAAAACTTCTTGAGTGGGGATAATCAACAGTATCTTAGAACTAGAAGATAGTAACATCAAAAATCACCAGAACAATCACTTAATAATCTTGGGAGCTCGTGAGGTTTACACAACACAACCTGTGACATCACAGAGACATACGAATAAATTTTAGGTTTCTAATCTATCTAGCTTCTTCCCCACTCTTAAAAACTTATCTTTTTGCCGTAAATATAATCTTTATTTTTATTTTATTTTTTTTAAAATTCTGTCAACACGTTCCGCAGATTTTTTTATTTTGTGAACATATTTCAGGTTCCCCTTCCAAAATTACGAGATTAGGTGAATAAAATAATGAGGTCTCATTAATTTAAAACGTTTTGCATACTAATTCTCACAAAACCTACACGACAAATTAAAGTTGAGTGGAATAATATCTACTCCACACTATATTCAACGAAATTCCGAAAGAAAACCGTTTAAGCTACATGAACTAGACCCCAATGTATTCAACAAAGACCAAGTATCTGATGTAAACTGCATCACCATTAAACATGGTCGAGAGTCTTATCAAACTTTTCCTAATATATTAAAAACCTTGATTTATCTTTCTTGACCTATTTTCGCCCAATACAAGTGAATAAAGCTTGAAAAATTTGAACAACGAAGAGAGTACAATTTCTCGTCGTGCACTAAAATCAGATTATTAATACAAAGTTTTTGATTATATCTGATAACTAAATTGATTTTTTCAAATGAATGTGGGAAGTAGTAAAATTTTGAGACATATAACCTTGAGCATGCCAACAGATGTCTTCTTATTTTTATAGAACTCTAATTATAAATTACAATTTCCATACATATGTAGATATATAAGTAACTTTTCATAAGAGAAATAATAAATTTAAATACAACTCACTTAATAATGAATTTTATTAATCGGATTAAAATTTTAAATATGAATACTTTGGAAAGGGAAAAAACTAAAAGTTTCAATATGAATATAACTCTCAAATATATGCCTTTAAATTATGTTACTAGTTATTCGAATCACAATTCCTTATTAGTGTGTTTTTATTCCAATTCACCGAATTTTAGTGTGTTTTTATTCCAATTACTTTTATGTATTATTAAAAACATCAATTAAATATCATTATAATATAAATTTTTGCTATAATAACTGATAAATAAAATTTATTTATATATCCTTCTCAAAATTATTAAATTAGCACTAATATAACATATTAATATATATTAATAATCTATATATATTAACCTTAACTATAGTAGTATATTAATTATAATTGTTAATAAATATATCATGATATACGTATAACACTATAACTATATATAATATATATATTAAAATATACATATATATACCTTTCGTAATATATGATAATAATAATTATACTGTACTATATAACTATTATATATATGCACTCATAAACTCATAATCAGCCCAGAATCATGGAATAGGTAAATAATAGTAAGTCGGAGTCGGAAGTCAAATCACTCAATATACAAAAAATTATTATACTCACTCATAAAATATATTAGGTTTATTTACTACCTCTATAGTTTTCCAACATATATATATAAAAGTACATAAATGTATCAGATATATCAATAGCATAGTATATTTAATTAATAACTATAAATTCACCCTATAACTTGAATAATTATAATTAATATAAATAATAATTTAATAATAATAAATAATAATACATAATAATAATAAATAATAATAATAATAATAATATATAATAATAATAATTAATATTATTATATAATAATAAATATATAATAATTAAATTAATAATAATAATATTATAACTAATAAATAATAAATAATATTAAAATATATTTATAATATTATTTAATTATATGTGAATTATATATGATTAGATGAGCTTACAGTGTTTGCAATATTATATATATATCTGACCTACTAGTGATTTACTGATTGCATTCTATATTGAGCCTCCAATGCTTATAAACTAGATATTGTTACTAATACGTTAATTAAGTCGCTTTAAAGATTATAGCGCGAGCGAGTAGTATACTTTGTTAAATGTCTCTGAAGTTTTATTTTCACTGCTTAAAATATTTGTGAGTGCCGTCAGGATATGTTCATAGATCTCGAATAGATGAACATAATATTAAACCTGCTCTGTTCTCATGTGTTTGAGAAGCTAGACACTCGATAGTAATTATTAAGATCAGAAGAATAAATCTCCACTGAAGATATTCTCTCCAGATTAATGTTACGCTGTTCCATAACTTTCAATCCAACAGAATCCGTATGATCGCACAACGTGTTTTCGTGAGTCAATGATGAATTGAAAACATGTTAATTGAACACGCAGACGCGACAGTACTTTTTGACGTGAGATCTCTCGTAGATCGTTCATAGTTTTCATTGCCAAAAGAGAGAGTGCAAGGGTGGTAGACCGGCGTGAAAAGGTCGGGTGTACTACTTATCTCAAAAATGATATGTTCGCACTTAACGATTATGAAATAAGAGCTATAGACCACTTTCTAGGAGAGAGAAGTGGATGTGACCTGTTATCATATATAGTGTGAGTATACAGTTTATAGATTCAGGCTTATTCCTTTGATAGTTTATGCCATGTCAATCTTGTGATGTGTATATAATATGTTACTTTATGTGAGAATAATATATGACTTATATCATTCGAAATAATATAGGAATCTTTCATTGACTGATCTCTCCGTCATATATCATTCGTTAACTGAGATAAAGGCGAGTAATTGCTTGTATCAATGGTAATAGAAAGAGATTTCTGACCATCTGATGTGCTCAGAAGTTTCCTAGGCCCTATATAATTGGTGAGGAATAAGTTTGAAGAGCTACGTGTAGTGAAAGTAGAGTTCACCACTATAGTTAAATTTCGAGTATCCTATTTGTATATCCTAATGTTAGTATCTATTGTAGGTATTCGTCAGAGAGCACCATTATTATCTATATTAGATAATGCATAAGACAAAATATATAAGTGAATAATGTAGTAAGAATATATCTAGAGACATATAAATAACTAAAAATTCTTACTTATCTCAATGAAACTAGAGTGCTCTAAGTATAGAATACTATGGAAGAGGAGAATGTTTTATGGACTGGTCAGTAGGTAAGATATTACACTGTGTGTTAACTTAATTGTACTGTATCGAATGTTCTAATTTGGTTGGATTAGATGGAGTCATACGACACTTTTTATCTACAGGACTTATCACAGTTCGTAAAGATGTCATTCGCTATGACTATGTCAGCGTAGCAAACTAATGTTAGGTTTTGCTCGTATTCGAGAGCAATGTTGTGAGCTTATTCTTTCTCTTCGTTTACAATCAGAATATGTGTGATTTCAATAGATGATCAGTATAATCATAGTCATCCGATTATTGTGGAGTGAAATTTTATCCACAGGTAGTGTCACATTATCGATAGTTATCACATGATGCTAGTACTGATTTTGTCATAGATTGATAATCTCGTATGATATTATGCTAAATGCTGTATTTTGTCTGTTGAGCACTACAGTACCTGTGACTCTTTATGTCTTTGTTTAGTACTTATGAATGAAATTTTTTCTAAATAAAAGGACCTTAGAGATGTTCACAAGCACAAATATCTTTCGAGCCCTCTACTATTTTAGTACTGTTCTTGTTACGGTGAGTGACTAGAGAATTTTCTTTCAATTAACTCTTAATGTTTGTGAGTATAATGGGTAGGCAGAATCATTTTTTGGAGTGTCACATTCTTATGCGACATGTGGAGAATGTCTTTTCGAATTCTTCTAGAGTCGGTTCCTGGTGACCGAGTGAGTGCCTACCATTTATGTATTGTGAGGAATATATTTTTTTCAAATAAAGTATCTAAATTTCAAGTCAACTATCTCTAGCATATGTTCATTAGTGCAAAATTTTCTGTCTTTCGGTATAACTACACGAGCTTTTATAGAGATATATCTACCTCTATAATGATTAAGTGTACTAGTATATTGTGTGAGTGCAACATTTCTAAATGTGATGGTATTACATTAGAAAACGAAACTTTGATTACGGCCTATACACTCGCGACCTTTCCTGGATTACAACGGCGATCGAATCTGAGATGTGGCCTAGTTTAACTCTTTTGTCGGTATAGGTTACACCTTCTCAAGTTTGATCAATATATGTAAATTATGTATATAATATCAATGTTTTGTATTTTTATCTATTAAGGTATATGTTATGTATGTTTGAACTTTTAAACTAAATGTGTATATAATCCAAATTATTGACATATGTGTATTTATAATGCCATCCTTTTAATTTTCTGTATATATACATTAGTGTGTATGAATATTGAATATATCATCGTATAAATTTAAATAGATACTTTGGTATTAAAGAATACTGTTAGTTGTTGTTAGGAAGAATAAACGTGTCGGATTAAACAACAGTATGTGATTGCTTCACATACTTTGATTATGATTCTTTATACAGGTTTCATGTATATGCTACATATTTGTGCTCACTCTTCAAATTTTTAGTACGCTTTACTTTATGTCTTTAGCGACCATAATTAGATCTGATGCTGTGCATTTTGAAAGTAGCTTTATAGCTTTATATATTATTAATGTGTGATACTAATTTTTATTGTTATTAGAGTGTGTGAAGTGTTATTATTATGTTTGTTGTGTTTCGTCATTAGTTTCCAGAATGGTTGCCACTAAATGAATGTAGTGATATTATTGAATGGAAGGTTTAATATGTGTGTTTATATAATTGTTTTTAGATTCAGTTTAATATAGCCATACTTTCGTACACTCCCCGTGTTAATAGAAAGCGGAAGTAATGTTAGTTTAACTCTCACTTTATTATACATGTTTAAAAATTTCTAATAATATTTGTAATGCTCGTACTAATTGTATGCTTAAGTAAAACTCTGCGCAAGCAATAGTTTTTAGCTTGGATTAATATCAGAAGTGAATAAAGTATATATTAAGCATAACTCACAGTTTCTGTTTTGGAGATCAGCTAATACATAGCAAGAATATCTAAGATATCAGAATTATGAAATTATAATATCATCGAGTGATTGATACCTTTAAAAATAACAATTCTTTCACAGAAACTTAAAATACATCTCGTTATACTATTTTCGCCCAGCTCAATGATGTAAATTTTTACTGAAAATCACGTCAGAGCTTGGCTTTCCGGAATTCCTCAGAGTGAGCACGTTATTCCAAAAAGTAAGAGGTTTGCCAACGGGAAGGTTAGACGTGTGAAGAATAGATCAGATCCGTGATTAACTAGTATTCCCATGTAAACAGGGGAGAGAGAATGGAAGGGGTGAATACTTGAGAACAGAAAAGGAGAGAGATGTGTTTGTGTGTATGTCCATGTCTCTATCTGTGATTATACATGATCAGGTTTTAACTGACATATTCTATAATATATATATAAAATAACCAATGCTTTCAATATTCTCGAGATTATTGGGTTCTATATCACACCTTTATATCCTCACAATCTGACAGTATTTTTTCGTAATGTGCGATTCAAGTAACTTATTCGATAGTACTTTGTATTATTGTTAGTCAGGAGACTCTATAATTCGGCTTTCAGTGGGTGTGAATTTTTGTTTCACATCGTTCATATTGATTTGATATGTATGGGCGATTAATGAAAAACTATTTCAGATTTTTGGATGTCCACATTTTCAGCCGGCAATATTTAAGTTTTTTCATTTTGTGAATTACTAAACATATATGCCTGATGTCTGTACAATGCTAGAGTGTGAGAGAGCTTAGACTTTATGTTTTAGAGTGATATATGACTCATTGAAAAAAGTTGTTTTACTACAGAGATAACATAGTTAGTCAATAAATTCTGCACACGCATACGTTTGGTGTCCTGCTATACTCATATGTATTATTCACCGTGTTTATGATCGGAGTGAGAACTGTTATGTTTATCTCTTGTTTCATTATCATGTTTAAGTTTGGATTATGGGCTTGGATAATTTACCATTCTCATTTTTCGCGGAATTCGCTTACTGGTGGATACTTCTTGAGGATTTTTCCTTGTTCGAATTCTAGTAATGGTATACTGCTCGCCACTGTGACTATTTTCCTCTCTAGTTCAAGGTTTGTTGACATATGCTTAGTCTATTGTAATTGAATAGTGGAAACTATTTGTGTGTCTACAATATGAATAATAGTGATTAGTCTCTTATGTTAGTATATCAAGAAGCAACTTAATTACTTTACTATGACTATATGTAAGTTATCATATTGATTCAAAAGCAAACTCTCTTTATTTTCCATCGAGCTTACGTTATATGTAATTATTATGCTATATATTGGAATAATGATAGTGACATTTATAAGAGTCACTAGATGTATCTGTGCTGCTCTCATCTATAATATATTATGTTAATTGTATAACACAAATTATGTCTATCGTTGGGAGTTAATACATTTTAGAAACGCCCTGTATATCTCAGCTGTCCTGTGAAGTGGAACTCTAATCCTTTAGGATTCACACAGAGTTCATCGATGAGTGTGTACTCGAATATAATTTTTAGTTAGCTTCTTAATATATGAATAACTCAATTGTTAATATTTCACTTGAGTAAGGTTATCAAATGTAAATGTAATACACATTCGTTTAAAGTTTTGATCTACTTAATAATTTGAATAAAAGTATGATATTGATATGTTGCCTTAATGATCACTAATAACGGATATAATCAAATTTATTATTGAGTTGTGTGTAATAGCTCGACATGTCCTTTTATTTGTCTGTTATATATTAACCAATTTATATTTGGAATTTATTTTGTTTTATGTGTATTAGCAAGACAAATATTTGTATATATGGTTAGATCTTTGGATGTAACCCAGTAATTTATGTAATCTCATATTTGCAATAGAGTTATAATTGCTTTACTATTACTTATTTCTTCAAAAGTTGTATTTGTGTCTTCAACTGTATCATGCAAAAGAGCCGCTTGAAGTGTCACTAAATAATTATTATGATATGTGCCTTCGCCTAATTTTTGAAAGTATTATGCTATGTTTATACTTTATATAGCTTATTTATTTAGGTGTATTATTTGTTGTTTAAGTCTAATTGAAATAGAAATTATTAATATGTTTGTGCGCATTGTCCAATGACCCCAAATATGTATATACGCAATTTGAATGAAGGTTTATTTTTAATATAATTGTATAATTATTATATTAATACTTTTCTTCACTCACGTGTTTAGGAGCCGCGAGATAAAGTTAATTCGGTAGTACTTTGCACCACTTAGAATCTTTTTAAAAAATTATTTTAATATTTATTGCACGATATTTTTACCTGAATTTGAGCAGAGCTCTAATATTTTTAGCATAAATCGAATAGGTGAAATATATATATAAACTACGTCCTGTTGTAAGATACTTGCTTATGCTAAATTTTCACGAAAATCAGAAGAACTAAATCTAATGCTCCAGATACAGTTCCACCTGCAAGAACTCCATCTCCAGAACTGATAGCATCCTCATTATTATATCGACAAACGACTGTGTCAAAAAGATTCTCAGAATCATTGAAGCAAGCTCTTCTAATGGAGGGAGGTGGAGAGATTTGTGAGTCTGATGAGGAAATTCTACACCCTGAACATGTGATCAGTCCTCTTTAACATATACACATAAAATGACATAAATACCAATTCGAAAAGAGTTTTATTATGAGTTTTTTGTCATTTTAGAGAGTAGGATAATGACAGAATAGTTTGAGGAAAGGACCATAGAGATAGGATTATGCTGTATATATTTATGCTTGTCATCTAACGAAGAACAGAGTATCCTCAACAGAAGGGACTTTTGTTACAACTTTACTTTTACATTCATAAAATATGAACTTTCTAAACTTAACTCAGCATGTGAAGAGTATTGTGAGAAATGAGAATACACTAGGGTGGGTGGGAAAGGGGTCGGTGGGTGGTTTTGATTTACGATTTAATCACCTCTAAATATTTTTATTGGTGAGTCTAATTGGTCTTTACACCTATTACGTACAAACTCTTATCTAACAGATGTATTATCGAGGAACTCCATATGAAAGCCCGACTCATAAGCGATATTGGTGCAAATCTTCTCTTTGCGGCATTGGAATTATTCTTTCATCCGTATTAATACAGTTTGGATACTTGATGACAGAAAACTCATCTTTTAGGATTACTCACTTCCATAGTACTCGAATAAGTACTTGCATATCAGATGGATAGTGACGAGATAGAGATGCTAGCAGATATCTTGATCTGTATATGAGCCCTGATCTCTATTTGATTTTTATTGATACTGCTTTTTAGGAGAGGGTAAATATATAATATAAATCTATATAAAAGTATAAGAATATAAAACACATAAAAGAGAAATAGTAACAAATTTAAACTATTATATTAAATTTTTTTCATATATGCTCAATTTTTATCTACATTCTCGTTCTTTTATCTTAAATCTAATTAATTTATTTAGTAATTTTATTTTTTTTCAATCTATTTATTGGTATTGGTATTTTTAATTCTTTCATCAATTTTTATAAC